>VOQJ01047911.1:32123-54148 GCA_015052665.1 Apistogramma diplotaenia | reverse complement strand
TAATATAATATACAGATCGTCCGTGTGTGTTGCAGGTTAGAGGAACAGTAATTGGACAAATTAATCACCTGATTATTATCAGTTTTACACAGCTGATAATTTAAACCAGCTTCTGAGGGCATGTGGCCTCTGCTCCAACTCAAAAGCAGGTCCAAAAGCAACAGATACCTTTGTTGGCAACCTGATCTAAACCAGACCTAAGACACAGCACATTCTCCCCCATAACCATAACACACCCTGGGATCAGAGAAAGGTTCCCTTCCCAGGCCCACAGGTTCAGGTTTGGACCATGGAGACTGGCTGGCAGGTATGTAGAGAAGAGAGAGTAGGAATTCTCTCAAAGCTACCACAACCATCAAGGATCAAGAAATACTTTCAACATCCCTCCTGTGTATGTGTGTGTGTACATGTGTATCAGAGTACCCACCCCTCTGAGAAGATGCAAGAAACTGGAGTTAAGTCTGTGCACACTCTGGCCTGAAAAAATTGGTGGGAATAGGTTTAAGTTGGCTGTGGCTGAAAGCTCTTGTGAAAGCCCCGAGCCTTGTGAAAGCACCCCGAATGCATTCAGTGGTCATCTGGTTGTTCTTAGGGCTATGTGAGCCTGTGTGGTAAGATTCAAAAGCCTTGGGTTTTCTCAGAGAAGTAAAATATTTAGCACTGACATGATAGAGTGAAGCTCGAGACCGACACTGTATCTAGTGTAAACCAGCAAGAAAACCAACAGTCATAATTTAATAAAAAGAGCAAACACCTGCTTCAAATAATTAGCGCCACGTGCCACTTTTGAAATCAAAACCATGAAAATACATGCAGCTAAAACATCATTTCAGAGCTGTTATTTAACGCCTTCGCTAGTGAGGAATCAAAGGAACACAAACAGCCACATGTAGCGGCGGCTGGTTTTCTCTCTGACCTCATTAATCACTCCACAGGCGCACGGGTAGAAACGCCTCACGCAACATTTTTCCTGCAAATTAACAATTGATTTTAACCATCTTAAATGCAGGGGACCTTCAAAATAACTTGTGTTTCTAAACTTTTCAGGAGTCTTGAGAGGAAAAGTATCATTTGTAACAGACATTCAGGAACATCTAAGTCTAGATACTAAAAAAACCTAAACAAATAATAGCACAAAGCCAAAGAAAGACCTAATATTTCATGTCAAACGATCATTTGAAAGTCAGAGCACCTTGTGTAACTGTTGCTCAGCAATGGTTCTCATTACTACAAATGCCAAAGTGTGCAGCTCACTTGGGTTCAGACCACCAAGTGTTACCTCCTGCCACTTGGCTGAATGAATGCTTAAACATGAAGACAAAAAGCAGTGCCTCCTATGTCTTGTCCTCATGGCACTATTGAAGAACAGACGCAGGCACCGTCTCCCCTCTCAAACACAGAATCAATACAGACCTTGTTAAAGTTGACCCTCTTAAATTCACTCTACGGGGGCTACAACAAGGCTTAGGGTCCCTCCTGGCTTAGCACAAAGGGCAGGAACTTCCCTTCAACTTTTCGCTCCTTTGAACCCGATTGTCTCTGTGCTGTCTGTAAACCATTACTACGGTTTTCTCGGTTTCGACCAGGTTTTCACTGTTTGCTTTCGTTCAAAGTTGGCTACATGACCTCTGAAGAAAACCACAGTTCAAATTTCTTTCAACTTCTTGAGATACCAGTGTGTACGAGTTTCGTCTCAACAGTCAATGTGAGGAAACTTTAAAACAACCCTGTTGTTGTTGGTCGCCAATGTCACACCCAAATAAAATCAGCAGATTGTAATTTGTATCACTATACTCAGCCTGCCTCAATGAACACAATAGCTGTCTGCCACAACCTACTTACCCAGTGTGCAACACCCTGCAGCACTGGGAGGCATTTCTGGCTGAACAAAGCAGGTAAGGTATGAGACAGGTGGCACTGCTAGAATAAAGAAACAGCTTGGAGACCAAATTTCCAGACCAAGGCAGCGGTAAAAAAGCAGGCTGAAGCGACTCCTCAAAGCAGACTAAACACCACCGGGAAGGTCACCGCACGTGCATGCACGCATGTGTGCATCTCTGACCAGTTCAGTGGCTGCAGAAACAGCATCCAAAACAAGAACCAAAGCCTTGCCCTCTAAGGAAAGAACAGTCTAACAATGAAAAAGGAAAAGCAAAATATAGATTTCACTCTAATGAAGGAAGCACGGGTCAGGTTTGCTGTCAAAACATAGGGTAAGCAGGAAAGACGAAAACAAAGCAGAATGGCTCCAGGTCTAGAAGAAGCTAAAGCCTTCACTTCATTGTGTTGAACAAAAAAAAACAACCAGGGTAAAAAATGGAGAAAAATTGCCCTCAAATGACAGATCGCTTAAAATGCTGATCAGAAGTTATTATTTTATCATTCACCTATGCAGGGATGCACTAAGGGAAACATCTGGTTGCACAAGACTAATCTGTGCACACCTTTAAATAAAGTGCATTTCCTGCCTCAAATTACGATGAAACCTTGAAACAAAGTAATGTGAAGGAGGAACATTTCAGAATATCCACAGCATTCAAATGCTCCCATCACATCATCTTTTACAACAGCAGGTTTTAAAACCAAATGGTGACTTTGAGATCTCCAGTAAAAACAAGGATCTGGTGAGGTTTGGTGTCAGAGATCTGGACCCTGATAAATACTGTGCCTCAAGTTCGTTTAGAAAGATGGAGAAAACTTTATTTTTTTTCAAAGACAGCCTAGTCTGTGGCCCAGTAACAAGGAAAAAATGGTGGAAGGCAATGAAGTGCGTGAGAAAAGTTAAAGAAAAAGCCATCTCTGCACAGAAATCCAGCAACAGAGAGGCTGAAGAGTGAAAAAGTAATGGTATAATGCCTCTGTAATGAGTTAAGTCCTGTAATCGCTCACTGTGGAAAGTGCCAACTGCTGGTCTGGTTTTATGTGGCTGGCTTTGTGCTAAACCCCAGAGACGCATTCATGTGTAGTGTGTGTGTAAATATGTGTAAGATGTCGTCAAGGGTGATGGCAAATGGCCAGCAAAGCGAAACAGTTAACCACATTTAAAACTTGAGCTTCTGACTGTGTTAGCCGGGTGTGACGCAAGCAAAAGGACCACGCAGGAGGAGGGTGTCACCGAGGGTGATGCAAAGGCAAGAGCCTGCTAGTGAACAGTTAGTGTAAAAGCAGATCTTTCTCCCAATTAACCAGCTTACTCCCATAAAATAACTTCCCTCACTCATTCTCTCTGTCCAGAGGTGGACAGCTGCAGCAGCAGAGACGAGGGTCGCTCAGTTCCCGTCCTACACTTTCCAAGTGGGTTACACAAACACAACAGCTGGGCCCTGAGCAAAACTAAACTCTTTGTTTAGACTCAGGGAAGAAAAAAAAAAAAAATGTCACGGGAGATCTTTGTCCTTCCTGCAAAGAATCTGGGTTAAAGAACCAGATGAGAAAGAGAGAGAAATGTGAAGGGAATACGACAGAGAGAAGGAGACGGGAACGACACGGGCAGGGAGACTGAATCACACGAAGCAAGAAGAGACACACACAGGAAGCTGTTTGGCCAGAGTTCAACAATGCTCTCGTTTGTCACACTTGGACAGAATTTGTAGGTCAAATTTGCATGGAAGAGCAGAGAGGCTGTAAGAGAGGGAGGAGGGAAGACAGAGATGTGCAGGCCGAACAGACAGGCTGCTCTTCATAACTCAGGCCTCCCTACACACGGGAACGATGGGCACCGGGGAAAGAGCGGAACAGAAGAAATGGGGAAGTGTAAGGCAGGGGGAACTCCTACAGTGCATATTTCACTTTGTTTTGCTGTGACTTCTTCTGCAGTTGACACTGGGGCAAAGGCAAGGCTTAACACAAATAAATACAACCATATCTGGAAAGAGTTTGGGGACTGGCTGCTCCTCCCCCCCCATTTCACTCTTAAAGAGGCCAAAGCAGAACACTGTAGAGCAGAGCTGCATATTACAATGTTTATGGGAAGCTGGAAATTACTTCTGCAGGCTTTAGACTGCTGGGAGCCTTGTGTGATATCCCCCCACGGGTATGGCAGAGTGGCACAATGTACAGGAGAACAAACTGGTGCAGTACCATTAAAGATAAGACATGAACTACACACGCCAGTATTGTTTAGGAAGTTCTGAAAGTGCCTGTTGGTTTGCTTAACCCCCCGTTAGGTTTTACAGGTCCACACATTCACACGAACATATCAATATTATACACCTACTATAAATAAAACAGTAACAACTGGGCCATTTCAAATAACACACACACACACATACACGTGGTTCTTTCTACAGCAGCAATACTGCCAGTTAAATGTGCCCAGTGAGCATGTTACAGAGAGTAGGTTTTATTCTCCATTTGAAGTTCACAGTTACCAATAAATGAGTTCAGCACGTCTTTTGTGGTCTGCTTCTATACACCCACTTTAACTCTGTCTTGTAAATAATGTGTCTCATCCCCTGCCCTCGCTGAGAAAAGAGCTGTGTCTATCCATAAAACACAGGTGCTCACACTGTCTGCACATGGCGCAGGTCTCATATTTCTTTGTTGACAGCATGTGGTATATTTGGTGCCCTGTTTGTAGTTAATTCAAACCAGCCTGAAGAGGACTTTTGGCTGTTGCTTCGGCCATGTGCTGAGGGTGGGGGGGGGCTGCTCAAATGCGTGTGAAGGATTATTCCCATGCACAGAGAAGCTATTCTTCCCTTCACTCTGCTGCAGCACCACTGACACACATCCCTAGAAAACGCTGCCGCCATATTTAAATGGCTCGGTACACTTACAAGAGTCACAGAGATACAGGAGACGGGGAGGGGAAAGCCCCCGCGGTCCGATCCCATTTGGCAATCAACAGAAAACCTTGTGCTCCGAGCCGAATCCCCAGCAGTGACGTCGTCGCACTAAAATCTGACTGTGAAAAATTACTTAGCGAGGCAGCTGTGAGTTTGGCAGGCAAGCGCTGGGGGCTGCAGAGGCACAGTGGACCCCCGGCTCATTTCCCCTCCTCCTCAACAGCATTCCCTTTTTGCCTCTAATCACTTTCTCTTGCCCTTCCCTGTCTGTATCCAAACTCAGATCCATGGTTTCTCTTTAAGTTTTTTTCCTCCCATGTTTTCTACAAACAAAAGCAATAAACAAGCTAAGGCGTTTGCGGTAATAAACAGTGGAAAACAATATTTGTTTGACTAATATGTAAGCCAGAAACAAAGGCAGCATTTTAGACAAACAGTCCCACTTGTTTTGCTGCATTAACTCAACAGCTGGCTTTCATTATGAGTTACAGTTCTCTTCCAAAATCTTACCCTCCATCATCTGGCAGAGTCGTTCTTCTTCCTCTCTACTCAGCCTTCTACTATAAGAGATATATCTTCTATACATCCCAACTTAAAAGGCAAACTAATGTGAGGAGTCCTCAAGAATCATATCATGGCCCCAAGAATATAGTATAAGATGCTACATTTCTGTCTTCATTCTTCACTGTACCACAAGTATTTGGTGTAAACTATCAGTGATGCATGGACATGTACTGCAGACAGCACAGAGTAGGAGTCGCAGTGGGAGGCATGTATCCCTGGGGGGGGGGAAGAGGGGAGGTGGGAGTGGTGAGATATTCCTGCTGGACTGGAAAAGCAGGAGTTAAGATCCAGTTTCTCCATGTTTCATTCCTCTGTCGCTTCAGATTGTCTCAGTCTCCTGGGAACTACACTGCATGCAAGGCAAAGTCTATTCCTGCTCTGAGTGAAAAAACTTTCAGCACGCAAAAACATAATTTGCTTGAGCAGAAACTTTGAGAAATCAACCACTGGCAAAAAATAGCACCAAGTCATTAAGCTGGAAATAAAAACAACTAAATCCATAGGGTCACGTTGGAGAAATTACCTAAATGTAATGGCAGTTAAATGAGCCGGCACAACGAGACATGGTTGCAAAATTCGGTTGCCAATTTGTCTAGTAACATAGTTAAGACTGCTTCCTGAATCTGAAAATCCACCTACCTACTATTAATCATTACTCCTGCCCTGCAGCACACACACAGTATTTTCTCCTCTTTACATCAGGCCTTTTGTCAACAGATCCATCAGAGAAATACTCCCATTTAAACATTTTCAACTGTGATGTCTGATCAGTAAGCAGCTGACGTGATGAAATACATACTTCGTTAAAGAGACAATGCTTTGCATTGTAGTGCTGGAAAGGAGGTCAGATTTAAATGCAGCAGCTCTGTCTTTCACTGGTTGCCCTTTCTCCCACACCAGGCCATCAGAGGAATGCCTTGTGGCCACTAGGTCGCTGTGACTGGACACAATTCTGCTGAGGACAGAAGCAGCGAAAGCCAGAACCGGAGAGAGGAAGAAGTGTTGTGCTGTCTATTGCTCTGTGCAGTGTGTAGGCCAGTCTTCCTCAAACACACAGGGGAGAGACCAGCACGGAGGGCGTGGCAGCGAAGGAAACCCCCACCAACAAAGGAGAGAACAAGTAGCTGTTGGGTTGTTTTTTTATTAACATTGTTAAGCTTTTGTGCTCAACAGTGAAAACATGATTGCATAGCAAAATCAATAATCAGACAAACCTATGTGTTATAGGAAAAATCCATTAGTGGAAACAAGGCACTACCTCCTCTTGATCTCAAACCCATCTCAGGTTCCAGCAACACCCTCCAATCAAAGCGACACAAAGATATCTAATCGCCCAATCAGAGTCGGGACATGAAAAGCGAGCTGGCTCTAGCCATGCCATTTCTGAGGCAAAGAGACTTCTGGGTAACAGATGGAGCTGATATCACGTCCCTCGAGTGGCCATCTGTGTAAAAACATACAAAACAACACACACCCCCCTTCTTGTTGTGGTTTGTCTACAAGAACCGCGTTTCCTCTGGGCTCTTCTTTTGGAGATTGTGTTTGCCCAGAGTCAACTTGTGGCCGAACTTGGATCAGCATACACATGGTGTCCCACCCACAACAGTGCATGTAATATGACACAAAAGCAAGGAAGATCTTTAGGCGCTGCTGCAGCACAAACAACTACATAGCAGACCAGATCCTGTTTACCAATAATACATGGGTACTTTTATCTATTAGACTGCCAGAGCACTCTGTCCTTGCTTGTGGTATTGCATGTCTGAACCACAGGAGCAACATTACAGATGGGTTAAGTCTGAGGCTGAATGATAGACGTAGACTCTGATGCTTTAATTTACTGACTGGATGTTTACAAAGTCATCATTAACTACTTGCAATAGTTCAGTGAGCAATCAGGATTAATTAGGACACCATGTTATTTGTGGTGAGTGATGCAATCACAGTCAATTAGGGGGTTAGGTCATTACCTCCTCCTGCGAGGCATAGTGAGGGTCTGCAGGATCCACCGACCAGTAGCAATAGTCAAAACAGAACTCCAGAAGCTTCTCCCTGGAGTCCACAGCTCCTTCTGTCCGCCCATCCAACTACAGGGAGGAAATAAAATAATTATAATAAGTTAAATTCTACCTTACACAAATAAAGAAATAATTTGCCCCACATTGCCTTGCAAAATTACTAATATACAGCATACTAGCACAGTTTTAATAACATGAGACATCAAAAACAAATGATGAGTGAGTACTGTGGATATAGTTTATGAGGCTACTACAGTGTACGGAATTGCAAGCACGCTTTTTCCATTCATTAGCAACAGGCTTACTCCTCCTCCAGTTCTTTACTTGCCTCAGTGCGTTAATGCTACACAACTTTCTGCTTGCTGTGAATGAATCCCGAACTGAGGAAAGACAGCACAGCAGCATTTGCATTCGCTCGTGTGTAACAACTGCACTGGAAAAAAAAAAAAAAAACATTGCTTCTAAATCACTGCCTGCAATGTGGAAAAAAAACATTACAGTTCAGTGGGTGCTCCGGTGGAACCCTGCTACAGCTGCTCATTATTGCCTTTGCATTTACTTTTACCAATTTAATATTTTATCTTTAATTCAAATAGTCATAATTGTATATATGCATTATAACATTTAAGTTAAAGTGGGCTTTATTAGGCTAATTTTCAACTCTATATATATTCATTCTTGGACTATACTAGAGTAGCTTGCATGAGTCAGTTCATATAGATCTTATTTATCTTATACTGGGTCTTGGTGGAGTCCCTCAATTTATCTTCTGTCTGAAACGAGCATTTTTAGTTCACTTCCCTCCTCCGCGATGACTATTTTAATGACATCCCCTACAGAGCCAAGATCAGACCACCACTGTAGCAGGAGTATATTTAGGAAGGTTTAAAAACCCATGCATACCACTTTTATTTAGGCATATCACATTTTCATGTCAAAGCATTAAGTCTGTAAACTGTAGATCTCGTTTTCTATTTCACGCTAACTTTACCTCGTAGAATGAAGCAGGCAGGTACTGTGCAAAAGTCTTGAGCCGCCCCTCTTTTCTTTGTTCATTTTGCAGCCACTGAGTCAGACTTTCTTGTAAATTTTTAAAGTGTGTCTTGAGCAACAGTTCTCCGGGTTTTCTGAAGCGCTTCCAAAGTCTTTCCTCTGGACACTGGCTGCTTCTTTACTCATTTTCGGTCCAGTGCGTTCTTGGCCTTTTTTCAGAGAATATATGAATGATAACACAAAAACATCTTTTCCACTCATGCTTAGTGTTTGGGTGAAACCATGTATTGATAAAACAACAAAGAAAAAACATCCAAATGACCCTGATCAAAAGTTTACATACCCCAGTTCTTAACACTGTATTGCCCCCTCTAACACCAATGACAGTCTTTTGTGGGAGTTGTGGATGAGGCTCTTTATTTTCTCAGATGGTAAAGTTGCCCATTCTTATTGGCAAAAAGCCTCCAGTTCCTGTAAATTCCTGGGCTGTCTTGCATGACCTGCACGCTTGAGATCTCCCCAGAGTGGCTCAATGATATTGAGGTCAGGAGACTGAGATGGCCACTCCAGAACCTTCACTTTGTTCTGCTGCAGCCAACGACAGGGCGAATTGGCCTTTGTAGCTCACACGTGTTCCTTTCATCATAGGCCTTGTTGACACCTCTCCAAATATAACATTTATGGTTGTGGCCAAAAAAATTTGGTCTCATCACTCCAAATGACCTTGTTCCCGAAGTTTTGAAGCTTGTCTCTGTGCTGCTGACTGCCATCATCAATTCCTCGGTTATCTTTTTTTGTATCCCTTTCCTGCTTTATACAGCTCAACTACTCAACGGCAGTGGCTGGATGAAAGATGCAAGAGTCTCTCTGGACCCCAGAAACTCGCTCAGCCTTTATGCACACGCACTGATTACACGCAAAATAGATCACAGGTGAGGATGTTACCTTTTGTAGCCATTCAGACCAATTTGTGTCAACTTCAGTGCATGTTATCAGGCCAAAATCACCAGGATATGTAAAAATAAATAAATAAAATAAAACAAGCACAAAGAAGGGGGCTGGGAAAAGGGTCTTGTAGGTGTAGGCCACTCTATCATCTGTGCAAGTAATCATTTACTGACTGCAGCATTAGGCAGCGCTAAGCCCTGGGATTCAATTTTGTTCACAGCAATTGGGTTGCCTGAAAGCATGACTACTTAACCTCTCTGCACTTTTAGGAAATGGACAATGGACTTGTAGTGTGAGGATGAACTAAGAGCAACACCGGCCCCTGGCAAATCTCCTCAACGACAAAGCTCCAACCACTTCTGTTCAGGAAAACTGACAACTTTTAAAACATTACTCTGCACTTCGTTCTTGTTTTACACCGGCTAATTTCAGCAGGTCTTTATAGTTTGTTTCACTGGCTGTTTATTGTATCTGAAATCCGGCCTTATTTCTGTCTCAGACACTCCAAAACTGTTCCACTTTCCATAAATAATTATTCCCATGAGATCTGCAAGAGCCTTGGGTTCATGATCCTTTTCCAAGGCAGAGGGAGGCCATATGTGGTTTGTCTCCTGTCACATCATGAGCAACAGATTCTCTAGTCCTCCCCCAAACGTCTCTCTGAACGCCTGCATTTAAAGCAACATTTTTAAAAAATGCATTTCTTGAAGAACTAAACATAAATTTCAAAACTGGTTCCAAGCTGAACGTGATCTGATCGCTGAAGCTGATCTTTTTATAAATCCACTGGAGAGACCCTTTAAACGGCTTTCTCATTTCCATGTTAGCGCACACAAAATATTCCCAATCAGAAGCACAGGGTAGCAGTTTCCACACTGAAGCTGTAGGAGCAGCATTAGACTGTCTGCAGGCAATGCAGCTCAACCAATCAGACATGCCTACTCAGCTATGTGACACAGCAGGTTGGTAATGTGGTGAAAGTATCCGCTTACAAGACTGTAAGCTCCCAAAATAATTAGTTCCAAATGTGAACAACTTCAGTGAAACGTTGAATAATAACTCCAGCCACAGGCCAGATTCGCATTAAAACACCTCATTTAAAAGTAAAGCTACTTCACGGCACGTTTTTATCTTTTACGGTTTATCCTTGAGTACGTTTGTGAGGGATCTGGAGTATGACGTAGTTGTGCTGCTGTTTGTTTGTGCACGGAGGGTTCAGACTGCATGTGTTTGACAGGAAGGGTCCCTCAATCCAAGTGTGTGCGTGCGCATATGGGTGAGCTCAACACATATTGGACAATAAACATTAAGCAGGATCAAGCAGGGGGGGAAAAAAGCTGATCCAAGGCTGTAAACATCCTGTTGTTGCTATGTGCTACTCCCATCTCACCAAGGCCTTCCAACAAATGACACAAGCAGGGACCCAAATTTAGGGGTCCGTCCAGGATTACTCACCTTCACGTTTCGGATCCTCACAAACTTCTCCTCCACCTGAACAGCTGGCTTTCCTCCATCTGCACTCTCCCTGTGGGGAAGAAAAGAAGAAAAGTGCATACTTAATATGAGATGCAGGCAAAGGGATGAGACAGAGTTGATGAAGAGAAAGAAAGCAGATCCAAAAAAAAAAAAAATCAAGAGAAAGATGCTATCAGTGCTGACCAGCATCTCACACTGCAAATGCAAACCAGACAGAGCTTTAGGAGCATTTTCACTTTGGATTCAGATGCTGTATTATCATCTTAAACACTGTTTCAAATTGCTTTTAAAAAACCTCTTTTGCTGCAAGCTGCTATAATTGAGAGGATGTCGAGATAAATTTACGCCACTCGCCCCGAGGCCATCACATGACAATTAACACAATGAATTGTGCGGGTGCGCGCATGTGAGCCATGAAATTGCCACACAAGCGCACCACTGACCAGTTTCAGATTCAAATGAAAACA
Organism: Apistogramma diplotaenia; assembly: GCA_015052665.1. Lineage (NCBI taxonomy): Eukaryota > Metazoa > Chordata > Actinopteri > Cichliformes > Cichlidae > Apistogramma > Apistogramma diplotaenia. Next base: position 42,895 of record VOQJ01047911.1, on the reverse strand, counting down.
GACCCGGCATGCTCTGCAGAAACTTGCTCTGATGAGGCAGCTTGAGCTGTTTCCACAAAGTCCAGAGAGCACACAAAGGTTGTGCAAGCGCAATCAAGACCAGCGTGTCATCCGGCGTTTATAAAACAAGGTCAACTCGGCTGTGTGTGTGTGTGTGTGTGCGCGCGCTTCAGCAGCTGGACCAAGTAAATCTGATGCAACACAAGTAAAACTGAAGGCAATCACAACACAGAGCTGAGAGGATTTCGATCTCCAGGAGCGATAATGATGGCAAACGCTGCCTGTAGCGGCATCCAGCTCCATCTCTGTGGTGTGCTTGGGACACACGAGGAGGTTGGTGTAAATCATCCCCCTGTGCTTCACCACGTGGGACTCATTTTGCCAACCCCAGCAGCGGCCCAACCCAAAACCACCAACCTTCAATCTCAGGCTCTAACCAGCATGGAGAGGAGGATTTTGAGACTGGTGAACCTTGTACAAAAATGTGTTTTGATACAAACTTTAGATGAGCACAGATGGACAGACTTGTTGTGTTTTTGGGTTTTCTTAGATGTGAGATGTTGCCCACATTCTCAGGGGCACCCATTAAATCCCAGCGGTCAACTAAAACAAATAGCAACACTTGTAGGCAAGGTCGAATGAGGAATGCAGACCTGGCTGGTGTTAATGTTATCTCTGTTACACAGCAGGCCCTTATTTAAATACATAAAGGAAGGAAATAGAAAACGATGAGCAAAATGAGGGTGTCAGACTCCCAAATCAGGAAGGACAGATTTGCATGACAGTGAACATTTAATATAAGAAATTCTTTTGTTATGTAAAACACCAGGAAGACCAGCTGAAAGAATCATTGTCCAGCCTTTGTTAAGGTACTGTAGTGGCCTCCAAGTTTAAGCAGCCCTGCAAAACATCCTACAAGAGTTCAAAATAATTAAACGTACCACTATGGAACTTACATGTAGTATATCCCTCAAAAAAAACCTACATTTAACATATTGTAGCAATTTCCTGTTCTCCAGTGGAGCAAAGCAACGTTTACAGCCTCACAGTGTTTCTTCTGATGCTTACAACAGTTTCATAGCACTATACTATGGGGAGAAAAGTTTTTCCCACAAACAATAAGGGGGAAAACTAAACCAAACAAATTTGCTCATTCCTTCCTGCCTCGTTTAGGATTATGAGTATTTGCCAAAAAGCAATTGCCCACCATCTAAAGTTCTATAAATTACTTATTGGCCTATAATCTGTGAAACATGTCAAATGTTCTCATGAATTATATCAAACCCATTTGTGACAACTTCTACCTGTAACAAGGTAGGAGCTGCAATCAGTTTTTGGCAAGTGACCTTTGGTAAAAAGTGTCATTGATATTAAAATGTCAATTTTTTTCCCTCCTGGAGAGAGGCCAGCAGAATTGGCAAGAAATATAAAGATATTTTTATAATGTAGGAAAATAGTTTTTTTATATATATCTCTATATATATATATATCTATATATCTATCTATATATATATATCTATATCTATATATATATATATATATCTCCATTCGTAAATCAGGCTGTGAAGTTTATTTACCAATATAAGCTAAGGTCTTACACAGAGAAAATACACAGAAGCATAGGAAATCACTTTTAGGCACAGCAGCAGAAAAGGTAAAACAACATACATAACAATGGGATACAATGAGTTATATAATTGCAACTAAAAGCCATGAAATGACAGTTCAAACGAGGGTCAGTCAGAAATGTAATACCTTAGCTAGATTTTTGTATCACTACTCAGCACCACACATCCTGCTTAGTCGGGCAGCACCACTGACAGCCGCAGTTGTCATCATTTACCATGTGCACCACTTGTTTTAACCACTGCGGTGTACTGAGCTAGCTAACGAGCTAATTCAACGCTTAATTTCAGTCGCATCAAACAGCAACATGGACAGAACATGAGAAAAAGAGGACAACATAAAAGCAATATTTTGTCGCAAACACAAAGAAGCAGGCAAACCGCGGGGCTCTGAACACTTACAAGAGCTCTTGAGATATAAATAAAGACAGAAGCAATAAACTCTACGGATAATATTAGTTTATATTAGCTGGAAGCGCTAACAGGAGAACTTACCTCGCGTTAAGAGGACGGACCCGAATCGCAACTTTTACGTTTGCCATGATGTGCTGTGTTGAGAGGAGTTTTACACACAGCTCAGCAGCTGGCCAGGTCGGAGATGTTGTAAAATAACTGCTTCATGTGAGCACACCGAATATCGCTACCTATTTCTTCAACAGCGGGCCAAAGTTGTCCGGTCATCTCCTCCCTGTGCGAGCCGTCTCCTGCCGTCAGACGGACGATCCAAACGTCCGCCGCTTCTCCAAAACTCAACAGAGAAGCGAAACTTCCTGCAGGGCAGACATGGGAGAGGGAGGGGATGCTGCTGGATACTCCTCCCTTTCAGCCAGATTCAAATTTCCCCCCTCTGTTATCATTTAAATTTCTCTACTGTCCAAAGTCTGCTACACTTTGCATCATTAACTGAAACAATCTACAGATCTGATTTTTTTAACTGATATACTTTATTTTTTCATTACGAAACTGTATGTTATTCATTTCAATCATGACAATACACAATACATCATTTATTTTAACTATGCAGCAATATTAAAAAAAAGAACTAATTTTAAAAGCAGCAGAGAGTAGGGTGCCTGTTCAACATGAACAAAACCTATCACAAATGCTGTTTTGCATTTATGAAATAAACATGCAGTCACTAGTCAAGCGGTCAAAGGCAGCGTGAAAGTGCTATGCTGAAATAAAGACACTTGTTTTATCCGATGGCTCTAAAATCTAACAACAATTCTGACTCTTAGATAAATGTGATGTTTTATAATTTCGCAGCTTGCAAAAAAGTGTTATACACTTTCTGTGAACGACACTGATTACTCATTTCATTGCCCAGCTCTCTTCATTCTTGGCTATTAATTTGTTGTGATTTTAATCTATGCTTGGTCTTCATATTGGGTTTATTGTTTGCCCACCTAACCAGGTTGGCCTGCAGGAAATTCCCCTGGATCTACAATGAGATTGTGTGGTCCATAGATGCTATAGGGTTTTCTGGTTCTCCTTGGCACCTGAGCTTAATTCACAGGTAAGAAACAAAAGTCTGAAGATTGCAAAGCCTGACTCTTTGACAACATGTGAAGAAGAAAACTGGTATCCAACAAGAAGTCATTCAGAACTGCATCCCTCTTGAACAACACACTTGCAGATGTGATGTAAAACACTGTGGCGATCACGCTAAAGTTCTGCTGGGGAAACTGGGTACTGCTACTGTTGTTATGTAGCGCCCTCTACTGTCTGATGCGAGACCTGCAGAATGTCCATATGGCTTTGTAACTCAGCCAAAGGCGAAGTGGGGTTCACAGTCTCGGACTTCAGCTGAAAATTCTCCATCAGCTCCTAGAATGAGAAAGAAAAGAAAACATTAGAAAGAGAGCAGAAAGAAAACCAGCAGCACATGATGGCAGGAATTCGAAGCCTCACCACAGGTAAGGCCAGATCTGCTAGCTTTTTCCAATGAGATATGAACTCTTCTTTGCTTAATAACCCTCTGTCCCCCAGTTTTCTGACCAGGAGCAGGTAGTTCTTCCTCTAAAAGGAAATGATTTACAAAAGGTTAATTATAGTGTCAAAACAACTTTCAAATATATTACATATTATAGAAAAGGTCAATACATCAAACTGTTTAAGGACAGAACTGAAGGGAAAAAAAGGAAGAATTCAAAAATGCTGGAGCATGCTGGAGGCCATATGCTTCAATTCAGGACAGGGACCATTTCACATGTCATTCACTCTGCCATGGAATAGTAGTAGACAAAAGAACTGAAAAATTCAGGAGGAAGAAAAGGTCTCTATCCAGTGTAACCATGCTAGGTATGAACAATCTGCACTAAAGAAGGAAGGGAACATCCTCAGCACAGTTTGTTCCATTTTGCTGACACTGTTTGGTGTTATGTGAAAATAAAGTCTTGTGCTCACCTATTGGTTCCCAGCCTTGATCTGCAACGCTTTAATATGAAGTCAGGAATTTGTAACAGTATGATCATTAATGCGTCTGTACCAGTCATACCTCGGTGTCGCTGGCCTTCAGCACGGCGGTGACTGTAAGTGGGGTGAAGAGCAGGTGGAGAGGGGTGGAGGAACAGCTGCCTTTCTCCCACAGCTCAGCGAGCTGCTCCAGCAGCGCTGTGACAGGAGGCTCTGACCCTGAACCATTACCAACATCCCTGCTGCACCCCGACAGAGGCAACACGGGGAGCTCTGCAGACACTGAGGTAGGTACACAGAACACATTCTCAGGACTGTCGAGGACGTTTCATAATGTGTGCGTGTGAGAGCAGCACAGCGATTTTGAATGACAACAGGGATTATTTATAAAGCACGTAGGGACCGATTCATTAAAATGATCTACAGATGATATAACAAAGTAATAAAACATCTAAAAACATTCAAACAGCCTGGAATCTCTTACCCAGTTTGCAAGCCAGGAGGACAGTACAGTTCAGAAGCATCTGCTCTGACATTGCATTCAAAAACTAAGCAAGAAGAAGGAAGAATGTAAATCAACACTGGGAAACAAATCAGTGAATTCAGTGTCGTCTCCCTCTCTGATGTACCTTTCTGCAAGACAATGTGGCTCCGACTCTCTGTAGCAGCATTAGGAGCTGAGAGCCAGTCGGCAGCTCCTCATCAGTCCTCGGGCCAACAGCGATGCTCAGCACCTCCTAAATAAAAATGAAACCTCTTGAGTTCAGAAAAATATATTCCACTTTTACATCTGCAATATACTCTTTCAACTTCCTGGTGAGGTAAACCAGTGATTTAACACTAAACTGGCATAAAGGAAAATTAAACAGCATTTTAGAAGTGTGAATTATTAACCAGTGAAATTTTGATTCAACAAAGCATTGAAGTACTTGCACATTAAATCCAGTGTACCTTAATTTCAACGAGAATGTCAGAGGGCAGCGAAGCACTGTGGTCACAGTGGGGAGGGCAAGACGTCACTCTCTCGCTCTCGCTTCCTTGTTTCCTCTTGGGACTTTGCAACTTTTCCCGAGAGACCAGCTCAACCACAACTCGGTCCACATCAGTAGAATCTGGAACAGCTGGACTACCAAGAGTCTTCATCACGCGCTCGTACCTGCTCTTCCACTCGCGTCTTATGAGTGCTTTACAAAAAAGAACATAATGGAAATGAGATATCCTGAGAGCGCTACTCTACTGGTTTCCTTCTTCCCCTTCTTATATACAATGGAAATGAAAAACTCTCTGAAATACTGCCAGCAGCACAAAGCATTTGGGGTCAGCTCAGTGTTTTTGTATGTTATGGTCTGAAGGCATAACAGTAGAAAATGCTTGTAAAAACGACTGCACTGCCATAAAAGTCGGCATTTCATTCAGTTACATCGATTCAGCAGATCAAAGAAATCACTGCGTTCATGTTGCAGCGGAGAAAGAAAAATAAACCCAGAAAAAGGGTTTGGATGCTGTGTGAAATTTAAATAATAGAATGCAATGACATGAAAAGAAAAATCACATAAACCAATATTTTATTCTATTTTAGTTTATTTGGGAAAGAAATGTCCCATTTGTGTCTGATATGGGACTCTAGCTGCTCAACAGTTCTGGGTCCTTTTCATCTTTTTCATGATATACCAAATGTTTTCAGCTGGTCAAAGATATGGACTGCAGGCAGGCCACTTCAGCACCTGGACTCTCCTACTATGAAGCCATGCTGTTGTAACAGATGCAGTATGCACTTCAGCATTGTCTTGCTGAAATATGCAAGGACTTCCATTGCTGCTCTAAAATCTTTCACCACTGATGGCGCCTTTCCAGATGCTACTAATGCTCTCCCAAACCATCATGTTTATATGTTGCTTGTTCTTTGTATGAAAGAGCTTTAACCTGCATTTATCGATGGCCTAGAGAACTGTGATCACAGACAATGACTTCTTGAAGTGTTCATGAGCCCATGCAGTGATTTCCATGACAGAATCATGCATGTGGCCTAAAGATCAGCGCCAATTAGCCTAATTAGTCGTTTGTCCAGCTGTTTTTCAGTACCACTTACTTTTCAAGCCTTTTGCCGTCCCAACTTTCCTCAGATGTGCTGGTACTATTAAATTCAATATATTTTTCATGAAATAATAAAATATCTGTTTAAATATTTGATATGTTTTCTATCTTCTATTGTTAATAAAAGATGGGTCTATAAGATTTGCAGAGCATCGCATTCTGTTTTAATTTACATTTCACACAGCATCAAAACTTTTTCCAAATCAGGATTATAACTGGTGTCTGACCAGGCAGATGCCTCCCTACATTAAAGATGACACGCTTTAAACTTCAGAGTACCTGGCTTCAAATCCAAAGCTACGTTTTCAGAAATAATAAGCAGACAAACGACTTCTCACTGCTCGCTGATCAACAGTTTCATTTTTTTAAACATCACATTGAAATGCAAAAAAAAAACAATGTAAAATAAACATAACCGCAGATCTGGTGTGTGAGAGGAACAGTTCACCCTAAAATTCAACTCAATCTTTTTCCTCTTTTTGTGTCTCTACACTTTACTGATGCGAGTTGGCCAGTTTGGAGACATCAGCTGCAGAGATGTCTGCCTTTTAGAATATAATGGAACTAAAAAGCACTCAGTGGTGCTTTGAGCACCAAAAAGTACATTTCAAAAACTGCATCCTTCCAAAAAAATAAATAAAAATCATGACCTAGTTACTTAAAGTTACTCTGCTGCAGATATGTGCTGCTAAAGCCTGTTTTTAAAGTAACAAAGTCATAATTTCAGGCCTTTGCTGCTACATTTTTCAAAAGTGCCACTTGGTTGGATAAGCAGCAAGACAGATGTGAATAAAAACATGTATATTTGAGTTTTGGAGTGAACTCCCTTTAACTAACTACCTGTAATGTTAGCAGAAAGCCAACTGCAGGCTTTCTCTGCAGCAAGACGTTTGGTGATGTTTTCAGAAGTGGTCAGGACCTGCAAAGAAATTCAGTGTTGTAGGTCATAAAAATCCAGCAGCACACTCATCCACAAAGCTTTACTGAGCATTTGCTGTAGTTGTTGCTGTACTTCTTTTGTTCTGCTTACGTTTCTGATCTGAAACCAAGTATTTATTCCTTAACTTACAGAAGGGGAAGTCTCATCGGGTAGCAGTATTCGTATGGCTTCGGGGCTCTTCTCACAGCAAAACCTGCATGCAAGAGAGTGTTTTCTTAACCGAAAGTGACACCTCATAATAATCCTCTATTAAATCTATTCACATAAGCATAAAACAGCAGGATACTTATTAAAAATAAAAGGAGTTCTTGTACCTGGTGGCTCTTGCCAAAGCCTCCAAGCCTGCATCGCACAACTGAGCACAGATGGAGTCGTTCAGTTTTGACGGATTCGAGTTTGGCGACCAAAGTCCGTCTCTCAGCATCTTTTCTCCTCGCTCCACCAACTCATTTACTAAGGTAGCCCTGTGGAGAGGTCCCACGTGAATAATGCAACTCTACAAGCACAGCATTTAAAAATAAAGCAATAATGTGCATAATCTACAAGTAGTGTTGAGGATGCTCTTAGTAAGTTTTGTGCACAAATCAATTGGAAAAAGATAATCTAGTGGAAGGCAACTGAATTAAAACAAACACTGCAGTTAATTTGTAAACTAGTGGCTTAAAATAGTTCCACCCTGCAAACTCCATGAGACTAACTTCATATGCTTGACTGCATTGGATCCAACCCTCTCAGCCACAAACTCCACAGTGCGCCGTAATGACGGAGGCTGGTTGTGGAAGAAGGCTTGCTCGAGGTCCACCTGTTACATTTAGGCCAATGCTTTAAATACTCTCACATAGGAAATTCAGCGCAGTTGAAAATTCCCATTTGCTGCATCGTTTGTTTATTTACCTGCAGTTTCTGCTGCGACCTGTTAGCCACTGGCACGTCCTTGAGCTCCGCAGAAGTGGGAGTAATCTTGCGAATAATTCCTCCACTCTTGGCTGTGCTTCCGGACACAAAGGCAGCTAGGAGTTTACGAAACTCACCTGAACGGATAAAAACAAGTTAGAGCACTGATCTAAAACTAAAGGAAGTGTGTGTTACTGCTCCTTGGCTCATTTCAACATGGTATATTTGCTCTTGTTATCTCTGAGTTTTGAGGGCACGAGGAGCACACAAATCTGGGCCAACAAGCCAGTTGATGTAATCTGACCATCAATGTTCTAATAACCTTTGAGAATATTCAGCAGCTAAATGCAGTGGTGGACCAGTATGAGGATGGCAGTGGGTAAAGTTCAGTTTGGTAGCAGCCTTATTAGTGGAACTCGAGTCCAGAAGGCCAAATCAATCAAGGAGGCTTGGAAAATTCCCACAGTTGTGACTCCTTGTTTCCCTGAATCTCAATAATAAAGGTGAAGGGGAAAACTCCAGTGTTAGCATGGCTCTTATAACAGCTGAACTAATGGGAAATAAGGCAGCTCCCATAAAGAATAACCAGATGGGAAAGCACCCTTAATCCCAACATACATTCAGCGTTCCACATTCCTACTCACCAAGAAAGGGACAACATGTATAAAGAAGCTGCTGATCCACCAGAGGAATACAGTCCTAAAAATTAACAAGCACAACTTTTATATAAAACAAGCAGTGGCTGTTATATGGACAAATACCTATTAAAATGTATTTGTCACTTACAAGCCCTGCAGCATTTGTGTTACTGTCCTCCACCTCGGCCACCGCAGTAAACTCACTGGTGAAAAAAACGTCCTCTGGAATCACTGGGATCTGCACAAGTTAAAACACAACAAGTTCAACTACATGTAAACAGAAACTACTACATAAAACACGTGTTGTATCTCACCTGAAAGAGCCAGCCTAATACTGACAACATTAGTAGCTTATTCAGGTAACACATTTCTTCACATCGGCCAAGCACCATTCTCCTGCAAGCAAACAGAAGCCAGAAACAGCATCAAAAAGAAGGCCCGTTTACTTCCATGTTACAGACACGTCTATTATTCTTAAATATGTTTATTTGAGATATGGTTATGGTTTGTATGACGCTTCTTTCACACAAAGATGATCTTTACCCTTATACCTGTACTGTTATCATTAGCCAACATGCATCCTCGAACCCCAAATATGAACACCGACCTATACAGGAGAAGCAATGTGCCCAGTGTAGTCCTGTAGCAAAGAAGCAGAGGGCCGATAAAGTCTAGCATTGAGAGGAACTCCACCAGCCAGGGTACAGTCAGGATGGTGCGCCTCCGCCTCATACTGTTTCTCAACACGGCGCACACATCCAACACTGGAACACTCTGTGGGGCCAAGGGGAAAAAAAAAAAAAAAAAAGGTATGGCATCGAATATGAATTTATATCTGTACTACAGCTGCACAGGATGAAAAGGAAATAGAAGGAACATAAAAGAGCTTCCGAAAGCAGTGCTGACTTTTATATACACTATTTAAAACAGGGCCTGAATATTTGGCGCAATACGCATTCGGTTCCTCACCTTGCTGCGCAGGGCTATGGCAGCCTCTTGTATCTCTCTGGATGGCCTCTCAGATGTTTGGTACGGCAGAAAGGAAATGAATCCCAGAAACTTTGCCAGAAGACGAGCTAGAAGTAACACCGAGGAGAACCGCTGCTTCTCATTCTATAAAGGATTAAAAAGGCACAAAAGCTAATCTTCTCTAACTGGGCATGAGCTTGTAATCGTACCCAGGCTGAAATTCTTTGCTTCAAATAAGATTGAAGAAAAAGAAAAAAAACAACAGCTGAAAAGTATACTGATCCAAACTAACAAAATACCCACAACAAAAGCTGGGGACACAGACATTTCAAAATCTGTAACAGAATACCTGCTGCTCCATGTCTCCGTCTTCCTCCTCCTCCTCCTCCTCCTCCTCTCGCTCACAGGCGGAAGCAGGAGGGCTCAGGATGGCCTCCTCATCCAGCTGGAGTAGCTGCTGACACAAGCTGTCCTGCAGGTGCTGGTTCAGCTGGCAGCTGGTACAAGATATGCAAGACAAGTCCGATTATGGCAGGACATAATCAAAAGGTAAAGGAAGGTTATATCAAGTTTAATATTATTCTTTTTACTTAAATATTACTGTCTCACCAGCTAGCTGCCTGCAAGAAGTCCCTGAAGAACTCTTGATAACCAGGGAAAGATGGGGGAGGGCAGGGCCCAACAACTCCATAAGGTTGAATAAAACGCTCTTCCAGACGCTTCAGACGCCCCAGACCCTCAGCTCCCAGCATGCCCAGCAGGTCAGCATCTGGTGTATCTCCAGAAGAGCTGTGCACTCGTGGACCTTTACACATCTAAAGGAAAATGGTAGATTTGAGACCTTACTGGGCCAAGTCAGGAGAAACGTCACGTGGAGGGGAAGATGGACTCGGGACGTTTCCGAGGTAAGATAGTTACCAGAAACCAGAAGTTTGTATAGTCTACCTGAACAAGCTGCTTCAGGAACAGACGGGCGAAATGAGAATGATTTCCTGCAGAGGTCAGCTGACTCATCATTCCTCTAAAGTACAAGACAGATATCAGATAACCAATAAGTTGAAATGCTTCATTTGACCCAATTCTGGCTGTTTTTTTTTTTTTTTTGTTTTTTTTTTGGGGGGGGGGGGGGAAAAAATCGGGGGGAAGAAACAAAAATATCCTTCTCCCTTTTACAAAGACGGTGGAAAAACCCCACCC
>VOQJ01047911.1:9698-32103 GCA_015052665.1 Apistogramma diplotaenia | reverse complement strand
AGTGGGTTGAAAGGATTTATTGGCCGCGGGGCGGGCTGTTTTTTTTTTTTTTTTTGGGGGGGGGGGGTGATAAAAAAGCTGGTGCAGATAACCAGAATTACCTGATCCTATTTCCAAGTGCAGTGTCAAAACTCCACCCTGGTACCTTGTGAAAGTCCTCCCACTCTCTCAGCACCTCATAAAAAATATCCCTGAGAGAAGCACAAAACCACCAAGTAATTAAGAGAATGGACGGATAGAAAAATATAACAGATCATTAAATTAATTCTGTGGTTTAATCAACTTATTTCAACAAGTGAATCCTCCATTCACCAAAAAGTCTAATTATTTTCTAGTATTACAAACTATGGACAAAAAGTTGGAATGTACCTCTGCTTTTTAAAGATGTGGAAGGCCTTGTCACTATCAAAATTGGATCGGTTGTCAGTATCAGGCTGGAATGGGACTGAGTGGATGAAAGTGGACACTGAAGGAGAGAGCTGAAATATATATAAGTGGAGAGGTATCAAAGTAAGGATCGGGATTACCAACCTAAGTAGTCATGGTAGTCATGTTTATAAAATTGCATAGAGCACAATAATACATTATTGCCCAGATTTTCTAAATGCGGCAAAATAGCATGTAGCCCAAATATCGCTCATAGGTGTGGCAAGTTTTACAGTTATCTCATTTCAATATCAAGCACAAAAAATAAGGCTTTTTTTTTAGCATATCAGCACAATTACCAGCAAACTTTGTGTTGCAAACATTAGTAAATTATTTTCCAGGTTCGATTTAAATATTCTCCTCCCTTTATTGTGCGCCTGCGAGAAAGGACCTCCCAGAAATGCATAAGCAACAGGATCAGCTGCAAAAAGTTCTGCGCTCTCACATCCTAATTTTGTGGCTGCACTCTTTGTAAACAAGTACAGGTCTGTTACCTTGGCTGTGCTTCTGTCTTGGGCCTGAGTGAGACGCCGCTTGAGATCGGGAGAGAAAGCTGCCACTCGTTCATTCTCTGCCAGCAGACGCAACGTGCACTTGTCCAAATGAGCTACCAGCCTGATAAAGTACAAGAAGGCTCGGTTATGAATTGAAAATGTAAAACGGTTGAGTAGGGAAAACAAAGGACACTCACTGAAACTGATTCTCCAGGACCTTCACTGCAAAATACACACAATTGTGTACTTGTCTTAGATAACACCTTTCAAGAATATCTGAAAATTTGAAACAGATTGGGAGAATTTTTTTTTTTTTAAAATACATAATAGTGGTATTTGCAATGCGACAGGACTAAAATGTTGAAAGCAACTGCCCACCTGAATATGAATTAACTGCACACAAACTTTTCTGTTCATCGTCATCATGAGTGTGAGGGGACCGAGACGTTAGTAACTGCATCACAAAGAAGAGCTCCAAAAAAATATTTGGCACAAGGTTTTCTGAAAACACATAAAAATTGAAACTAATTTAAACATTTTTAGCCTTTTTTTAAAATTACTTTAATGTGTTAACAGGAACTTGTTGACAGGTATTAATAAATTGTCTGTAAATTCTGTATCGAGTACAGCTCCAATTTCATTGTACAGCTGTATAATGACAATAAAGGCTATTCTATTCTAGCTTATCCTCAACAGTGTAATTTCTTAGGTCATGATCGCCACCTTGTGGTCATTTACCAGAAATGCAGGTACAGTAGAGCTCAACGAAAAGATCCAAATCCAAGGTGAAAGTAACTTTGGATGGTTCAGGACAAGTTGTCTGTTGGTCTGGTGAAACTTTAGATCCTGTCTTAAGCGCCGTCTTGGTAGGGGTGCAAGGGTCCAGAGAGGGTGGCAGAGGACAGCTGACCTGCTGGGCACGCTTTGTCCTAAAAACAAGAAAAGCTCGATCATAAAAAAAGCGGAGATATGCTGAGATGTTCAGAAAATCATTGCTTCCGCTGGTGCAAAAACAGCCCAGACTGTTACACATGCAGGAACCTGAAGGAGAATTATCCAGAGTGTATAGACAATTACCAACAAAATACACATTACACTTACTTAAATCCCTACACTATTTGGTCTGTAAGTAATATGGGACCCAGTAGCAGACACGGACTACTGAAAAGTCCGAAATTATAATCAAAGTTTTTTCCACAGTATGAATAAATGCACTCAGAGCTGAAGTTTGTGTCTGAACAGACAGAATAATTCTGTGTGTGCACTTACTTCTCCCTTTTAAGTAATTCCCTCTCTTCCTGCAGCCTCAGAGAAGTGCCCCCTGCTGTTGACTGTTCAAGAGGCTCTGCTCCTGACAGAGGGCAGGACGGTTTACTGAATGGAGTGGATGTGAAGCAGGTCTTTGGTTTAGAGTGTGGACGCTCTGCGCTTACTGGTGTCGGGTTTATTCTTCTAGATGGCTTAGATGCTCTGAGGAACAACAGAAGCTGTTAGATTGTTTGAAAATTACATGATCAAAACTATATTTATGTTTTGTAGCTTCTACTTATGTGAGGCTTGTGCAGACTCACGCAGGGGAAATGGGTGAGGAGCCAACAGGAGGGAACTCTTCCAAGTTGCTGAAATTGAGTTGAGCTGCAGATGGAGGTGAAACTTGCTCGCTTATCCTACCATACCCTCCTCCTCTACCTGATCTCCTCCCCCCAGTCTCATCAATGTAATGTCCTCCACGTCCTCGCGCACCCACTGCCATATTGCCACCACTCTTCTTGCGGCTTTTCTGTGACTGAAAGTTAGGGCTGTGCTGAAGGTCGGGAGGAGAAATGTAGTCTCCGAGGATGATCCTCTGCCCACGCCGTTCAGATCCTGAAGGCCTTGAAGCAGGGCTCCATGTTGTAGAAAAGGAGGGGCTGCTTAAGGCAGTGACCCCGCTCAAACAGTGAGATCCTTCAGTTCCAGGTGACGCAGATGCAGGAGAAAACAGCTGGACCCGGCTGGCACCCCGAACACTACTTCCACCACTATCAGACTTGCACCCCCTCCTGTCTGAGAAACCTTGCGTTTGTGCAGCAGGCCGAGGGTGGCTGGGGGTCTTAGCTGGTGTGGTGGGGCCATGGGTGAGTGCTTGACTGCTCTGCTCTCTCAGAAAATTTAAAAGAAAAGGGACAAACTCCTGTTTGTGAACTGTCAGCCCGGATTCACCGAACGGCAGCTTGTCACCATCCTGTTGAAAAGAAAGACTTAACTGTTGGAAAACGGATCGAGACGAGTGCATCAGTTATAAACCTGAAGTGGCACCCCATGACAGTAGGTACATACGTCAATAAATCTTTTGTACAGCTACAGTTTATTTCTTAAGGAAATTATTATTTTACCTAGCTAATAACGTGCTGGCTAATCTCTGCTAAAATCCCACAGCTGTCTTTAAACACTAACATTAATAATAAAATGAATAAGTATCTGTGGTAAATTATGAGAAGCATTAATGAAAATATTTCCTCTGAAGAAAAGGAAGCTGTCAACTAGCATCTCCTCTGGAGTCAACCCGATCTACAGCTAACGTGACTCGCTAGCACAGCAGCTAAAAGTTTTGTTTACAATTAGTTGGGAGCTGTGTCATCATATAACAAAAGCTAAACAGGAACGAAACGGCTACAGATGTTCCTCTCGTGAGAGTACTATTCGTTTTAGACATACCCCTGCATTCTTTAGCCAGTCCACCACCTTAATAACATCCACTTTGTGTGACACAAGCGATTCCAAAAGAGCCGCCATTCTTATCAAGCGCTGCGCGGCTGAAGGACTGAGAGCAGAAGGGCGGGGTTAGCGTATACGCATGCGTGTTGCAAATTACGTATGTCAACCACGTGTTTCTCATCAGAACCCTCAAGACTAGTTCAAGGGGCATCCGAGAGCTCTGTTTGTCATATCATCCGTCCATTCATGCTAACCCATTCATGCAAGAACGTTGAGTCATCCCTCATTTCATTACATTTTTTTAATGGTTTTGAGCAATAGTTGTCGAGGCTGATTATTCAGTCTAGTCCATGTGCTTGACCATTTTCAGAGGAATGTTTGTTTAACCTCTGGATCATTCAAGAATTAAAAATACACCTCGCTGAAGGGATGAACCAGTGTTGTTTCTACATGTGACAGACAACTTAGCAAAGAACCCATTTTAAATTGTATCTTTAAGCACTTAGTTACTAGCAACCTGTTTTTTAAAAACGTAATTTGTTACCATTTCTTTAGTTTACATACCTAAAATAACAGTGAATGTCCACAGCCATCTGTGAAACACAAGTGGGGCTGCATTTCAGCCAGTGAGTGGTGTTGGAGATCTTGTTAAAATTGATGGACTTATAAATGTAGAAAAGTGAAGAATAAACGTGTCTTCAAGCTTGTTAGAATTGTACAGACTCTGTTTTGGTCCTATATTCTGTATTTCTAGATATGTTTCCAAGCTTTAATAAATCACCTCACCTTTTTCCCATTTGTCCTTTTATTTGGGTAAAAAAGTATTGATACTGGGTACTGATTTAGGCAAAATTTAGGATTTATTTTTGTTCCATTTTTGGAACTATAAAAACTTTGTAGTAGTTTGTAATTTTCTACATTGCCTTAAAAGCAGAAACAAGTAAAATTCTATTCACTTGTTCTTAGTATTTTTTTCTATATTTTGTTGTATTTTTCCTTTCTTTTTTCCATTAAAACAACAGCTTAAACACCCAGTGGTTTTATTTCAATTAAAAAGAAGCGCTTTATAAATGAGCCATTGTGATATGTATGTCCTTGTTCAGTGTTCAGGATTATAAACACGAATCTGTCACAAAATTCTTTCTGCATGCGGAATGAGTATTTTATTTATAACCAGTTTATAAAAATAAAATACAAAATAATTTTAAAACAAACAGAAACAAAACACTGTACAAGGCATTGATATGATACAAATGATAGAATTAACATAAATAATTACAAGTATATACAATGCAAAACTCCTACTTGTTACATTCTTTCCTTGAGACTGTACAGTTACATTTCAAAACCATGACATACATTACAACACAAAAAATATCAACCATTGAAAAATCCCAACAACTGAATTGAAAATGATGGATGGGCAAATTAGCAAAAGTCACAATAAATAATTTCTGTCAAGTATTTATAAGTTATTACCAAGTAATTCAACATTATGACATGAGAAGTGTACAAGTGCACACCAAAGCTTTTAGTAGTTTCCATCTCACCTTTCAAAATAAAACAAAACGGCTGGGTTTGTTCTGTTGGTCTGTGGCTATGTGGAACCACAAAAACCAACAAGCTACTATAAATATGACACTTTCTCATTAGCGAGCCACTTTCAAAAGTAACAAAAGAAAAAATCTCATGGGTAAGGTAACACTGGTACTATGACTACACACCACTTATATGAGATAATAATTAAAAAAAAAAACAGGATAACAAATCTGATTATCTTTTAAAACCAGCAGCACTGTTTAGTGTCTATTCTTCCCTTTCGTTTAAGCCTGTAAGCATATATGTCGTGTTTGAACGATAGTGATATTATTTAAATATTACTTTCAATATTTTACAGGTATATATTAAAAGTCTGCACAACAGCATTCTGAACTTCGAAGCCTTGAAATTGGGAGTTGAAAGAGGGAAAATTCAAAGACCGATGGCTGGCCACGTATAAATTTCACAGCCGTTTGAAAGCATACAGCTATCACACTGCAAACACACCTTGAATAATGCACCCTGAAATTCTCCAATTTCCACCAGTCGACCTATAGTCCACGCATTCTCACAGTGGAGCCTTCGAGCTCTGACACAGGAGTCCGTCAGCACTGATTTCAGCCGTGATACTTTGCATGGGAGCACATGCCATTTATAGACCGAGAGATAAGAGAGAGATAGGCTTGGCTTGGCCTAATACTGCAATGATCTCCAACACAGACAAGGCTCAGTCATCCCTCGCTATACACAGAGGGGCAGAGAAGAGACATTAAGGCGGCTGACTGACTGAACGATGTCTGCCTTCAGGATGAGTCATCATAGCTGCTCTGTGAGGCTGGCGTAGGTACCTGCAAGATCTACATGAGTCAAACAAAACAGCATGTTTAATATCTACAAAAACAACACGCCTCCTTACATTCCCATCTCAACTCAAACTGCAAAATCTATGAAAATATTTGGCAATGTGGGGGTTTTTTTTCCTCCATTCTAAGAGAGCCTATGACTAACATCAGTCTTTCAGCTCGTGAATTGTTACAATGCAAGACCATAAAATGCATGAAAGTCTATTCTCCTTTTATTTTGCATGCCGTGACAGTCAGATGCACTGATAAAAAGCAGCGCAGGAAGTGCAGGAAACTAAGATCAGGTAGGAAAACAATTTTTTAATATGAGTCAGAGAAGATACAGAGATTCACATAAATTAAATTTGCTCACCTAACAGGTAACGGTATCCCTGCTAAGTTACAATTTTCACAAGGTAAATGCCATGTGATGAGTTGTATGCAGCTTTTACTCAGTAATTGATTTCGATTTTTTTTTTTTGTCTATTGAGCATGCAAAGGAAGCCGATGTTATTTTACAGTATCTTACAAGCACAGGAGGAGGAGGAGGAGGAGGAGGAGGAGGTTATGAAGGAGAGCTTCAGTGTGGAATACTAACTAAAACCGAAACAACACTCTGGCTTCTTTACCTTGTTGCTGTATACTGTATGTCATTGTATAAAAGACATTTTCCAGTGCAGGAGAAACAGAAATAAAACATTCTTGCACGTGGAGGCATGGAGTATCATTTTGGTGTGAGAAATATATGTACATATGGCCTCCAGTTTCAATAACTCTTGACAAAATTCTTTTTTTTTTTTGTTGTTTTTTTGAGGTCTGAAATTCACATTTGTTCTCAAACACTGGCCTGGTACATACACAGGACAGCTAATATTTCCTGTTACAAATAATAGCTACTTTGTCCTTAAGTAAACTGCTGCTCAAATTGTGTTTGATGTACAAACATTTGTATTGCTACCTTCTCTACATGAACGAATGAAAAGGGTCGTCTTATAACCACTGACACAAGT
The DNA here is from genome assembly GCA_015052665.1 of Apistogramma diplotaenia. Taxonomy (NCBI): domain Eukaryota; kingdom Metazoa; phylum Chordata; class Actinopteri; order Cichliformes; family Cichlidae; genus Apistogramma; species Apistogramma diplotaenia. Next base: position 25,095 of record VOQJ01047911.1, on the reverse strand, counting down.
CTAATTTTCCTAATTACAAACACACCAGAGTGAATCCTCAAGCTGCCCGAAGTGCCAAGGCACACGCTAAGACAAACATCTGTGTCTGAACGTTACTCTTCAGTTACGCACCTTGAGTCGTTTAAACTTACTACTGCTACTAAAACTTCACGAGTCGAACCTCTAATACCTCCATCCAGTGTGACGCTTAGGATTCCCTCTCAGCAACACAGTAGGCACAAAAAGGTGTGTGTCCACACGCACTTTACACGGCTGATTGTATAAAGGGGTCACTTTGAGTGATCCCCTCATTTAAGAACTTCAAAGTAATGCGAGTGACACGACGATCACACGTGAGAGGATAGGAGTCGTACTGTAAGCGTTGCCAAGCATCAAAATAAATATCTCAATAAATACAGCTGTACACAAACTCTGCTTTTATGCGTTCACATTTAGCAGAAAGGAAACATTATACCCTGCATGATTTGAGTCAACCCCAAGCCAGTAATTAAAAGTTTCAAATTCAATGAGTATGATTCAAATCCATTAATACCGGGGATAATTAAGTTAATATATTGGGGTAGATCAAAGTTGAATAATAAGGAAACTTTTATTTATGTGCCCACTGGCCCGACTAACCTCTGATTTAGGTGTTACAGCGCTGCCTGTGCTGTTTAAATTTGCACCTCCACTGTTGCGCTGTACAGCATATGAGTAAACATTTTTTTAAAAAAAGACCCTGACACAACATTGCCTGTTTTGTAAGCTACTATAAAGGGGCACTCCACCAATTTAAGTTCAGTTTGTTAGTCACGTGTGATATTTAATGTCCTCGGAGGCGCCGCCGTCGCAAGGTCGTGAAAGATGCCTCTAAGTTTTGGGAAATGCAGCAATTCTTTTTTGGAGCTCAGAGGACAAAAATTTCTGGGTGTCTGGGCTCCTGCCACAGAGATTTATAAAAGAATTTCTTAAATATATTTTCCATAAGTACAGCAGCCTTAGTGCAAAACTACAGTCAATAGGGTGGTATCTGAAAGCTGGGTACATACTAAATGACAAAGCCTATGCACAAACAGAAGGAGCGAAGAGAACACTGAGAAACTGTGAGACACGTAAAGTTGAGACTATTTTACTGATTATACAGGAAGACTCAGGCTTTAATCCTGACCAGCGTCTATCCTATTAGAACCTCTGATTCTCTGCTATGGCGACTCATCTTGGTGGGGATCTATCTGCTCAGCTTGCTGGAGCACTTGCCCTCTCGGCTGCAACTTTTTCCTCTAGACAGGTGGAACATGCCCGTGTGTGCCTGCCGGCTACAGCAAGTCTCCTGGTGGTGGGGGTAGAAGCGGCGGGGAGGCGGCGAGCCGGAGAAGCTAGGAGGTGAGCGGCTGCGGCCAAAGCAGCCCCCTCCCCCGCCACCACGGTGTTCGTGGCGGGAGGGTGAGGAGCTGACCGAGCGCTGCAGGGAGGAGGAGCTGCGGGGGGAGGCACTCAAGCTGCGGTGGTGGTGGGGAGAGCTTGTTAGGCTGCAGAAGCCCATCCTGGAGCCCCCGTGCTGGGTTGAGGAGCGGTGGTGAAGAGGTGAACCACGGGAGCCATGCATCAGCTGAGCAATACATGTCAGCAGCTCTGAGTCACTGGTGCTGCCAGCTCGGATGCGGTAACGCCTATGCCTGAGAGAAGCGTGAAAAACAGCAAGTCACATTTTACAGCAGATAAATCTATCTTGCCATGAATTAAATAAAAGGGTCAATATTTTTGTAGTATATTAATGAAAGTAGAAGATGCAAACCAACAAGTTACCTGCCCTCCACTGTGGGGCGGCAAGGAGGCTTTCCAGGGGGTGGACGTGGCATGAACTGAGCAGCCAGTTGTGCAGCAGAGGAGGCTGCATGAATGGGACGAGGGATCCTGCTTTTGCAGGACTGCGGGCTAGAGGAGGAGGAGAGAGATGGAGCATCGTCTCCCTGGCGGTCAGAACGGGAGCCCATAAGAGAGTCCTCTTCCTGAGAGCGGTCAGAGGTGGAGGACAGTGGATCCCTAGCGAGGGAGGCTACCATTGGGCCACGCCTGTCAGAGAGGGATGGCGAGGCGGTGGGAGAGGGGACCTGGCCCTGGTGGCTGGCTTTCTTTTGTAGGAGTTTCTCTTTGGCGGATCCTGGTGGAGGGAGCTCCAGGAGGGTGGAGGGCTCCAGTACAGGGATTCGACTTTGCCTGCGGCTAGGGTCTTTACGGGGGGCAGCCGGGGGAGAGGACAAGGCCGGGCTAGTGGTCTGTTCTGGGGCCAGGTTAACTTCTTCACCTTTCTCCCCCTTTATCTGAGACTCTGTAACAGAAACATTCTCGGGGTCATTTAGTTTGAGGAAATTTCCATTACTTAAATCCCTTTGGTTGTTAACGGGGGAAAGACGGCCACTGGCAAACACAGGGCTGCGAGGAGATCGAGGTGAGGATGGTGAGCGTGGAGGAGGCGAACATGGTGAACGAGGGCAACGCGGGGAAGACATGCGGCTTGGCACAGGGCTTTGAGCTTTGGTGTGGCTGTCTCCATTGACCAATGTCTCAGCCAGGGGGTCTAATGGCAACCCTGGATTGGGGGGCACATGGTCCTGCAGGGAGCTGATATCCACTGTGTGCTCGTGAACCTGCTGAGCTTCAGCATCAGCTTCACCGCGCCTCTCCAGCAGGAGACACTGTGGAGCACTGTCTGAGGCTGACTGGGAGGAAAGCCCAGAAGGACGCTGAGCCGTCAACTGGAGGGGGGGGTTGAGACAAGGGTGGGAAGAGAAAAAGACACAGGTGTTATTGAAGAAAAAAACCCCCACTAAAAATGGCAGTAATATTCTAATTGTCAAAGGTCTGTTGCTGATAGACCACAACATGGCGAGTTGTGCTGTAGATCTGCAGCAAGAGCCCGATGCAGATGTGTGAACACAGAAGAATTTTATATGTGGTAATAAATGGTGATTAGTTTGGCAACAGCATGCAATACCATAGCTACCATTATCAGACCAAAACACACAAGTGCTATGGCAGTGTCAGTCAAGCTGTGAGTACTAAACCGGCAAGTAGGACAGGAAACGTTCACGCAACTTCGCAGGGGGCTTCAGCGAAGAGAGGGTGAGGAACAAATACAGGGAGAGAGAGAGAAAGAGAAAGATAGAGAGGACAAAGACGATCTGAAACAAAAGAGATCATGCAACCTGTAGTCATGACTCGACATTCCAAACACACATGCCACAATCAGACAAACACACAAACCCTATTCAGATCACAAGAACACATGTCCAGACACAAGGACACATCTGATCCATGCTCTGTCTGGCCTGCACAATGCCCCTCATGGTTTCTGGAGCGAGCTGCCTGACAGCAACACAAAAAGCAAGGCAAATGAACAAAAGAAGCCAAAACCAGCAACTTAAAACAAAAAAAAGAAATAAATAAAAAGAAAAGAAAAAAAAGAGAACAAAAATGTTGACAGCCGGTGTATTGCTACTGATGTAGAGGGAGCTGAATGGAGGTCTGTGTATTACAGGACTGTGATGGGTTCATCACCTGCTGAAGCTGAGCACGAGTGATGCGAATGACTGAGGGAAACTTGGTGTTGGCAGCACCCGCCGGGATGGCTGGCAGTTTCCTGCGACTGGGTGAGCGGGTGCTGGGGGAGGGGTTTGGTGGTAGAGGTAGGGAGGCGTGGCAGGAGGAGGAAGAAGAGGGGCGTTCTTGCTGCTGCTGGTCGGCGGACTGGCTGCGCCTCATGGCTGGCAGCTGACGTTGGTGCAGTGGATCCGACAAGGTGGTCAGGAGGGTGTGAGGGCTGGGAGAGCGCAGAGGGATGGGGCTGGATGTCCGGGCCGCAACCTCCTCGGGTAGAGATGGAGGAGAGGTGGGGAGCTAAGAGACGGGAGGGAAAGAAGTGGGAAGTGGAGAGAGGAGGGGTTGTGAGATTTGTGAGGGAAGTGTAGTGGAAGTACTGTGAGGTGGGACAGGCAGGCTGCACTTTTGGGGAGCAGGACGCAGAGCTTAAAGTGATGGAAGGATAATTAAAAAAGAAGTTAAAAAAATTTTTGTGCACTAGTGAAGAAAGATCATTCAGGGTGTTTTTGGTAAGGCAGTGCATAGAGGTTCTGGCTGTAGAGAAAGTCAGGGGACAGTCAGTAGGTCCATTCTCTTAGTAGTTACAAAAGTTGCTCAACACTTTGACTAAAATCAGTCAAAGTTAAACTCAGGCACGGAGCAGCAATATGGAACTGGAGTCAATAGGCTTACTGGGATGTATGAATAGCTAAGAAGCAAGAAAGTAATTCAAGCTGAGCAAATCAAAACATATTTTGGAAATAAATGTTTGATTTAAGAAGCAAAAAAGAAAAAAACTTAACGCAAATGCCTGCAAATAAAGTCAAATTAAGCATTATACCTGCTGCAAATTAAAGTGAATTTCAAAGCAATAAGCCCCCTTTCTCCCATGCTGTGATCTGACAAAAAGCTCTGAGTTGTGTCACAACTATCTTTTTATAACAAATACACACAAGTGAAGAAGCGAGCAGACATAAAGCAGTAACACTTAGCTTCAAACCACAGCAAGATGCAGCTGGTGAAACTCTGATTGTTGTATGGTATTAGCATTTAAGTTCTATACCTAGAACTCTGACTCTGTGCAGCTTTTTAACTTTGTAAAATGCTGACTACAGTCAGTATTATGTATGCCATGTTATGAGATGGTATTCAAATGAAAGGCCTTACCTGTGTGAGGACTCCCTCAGCCAGAGCTTCAGCCGGGCTGGTTGGAGTGATAGGGGGCAAAGCTCCTGCAGGGCCCACACTAAGCTCCAACTTGTCCATTTTTACACTTCCTTTGGAAGACGCCATGCTTTCTTGTTTAGCTTTGCCAGAGCTAGGGCTTCGGGTGCCCTTTTCCCATCCAGGAGACTGTTCATCTGGTTGTAGCACCTCTGGCTCCTCATCCTCCTCCGAAGGGCTGGTGGTAGCCTTGACTCCTGGGGAACCATTAGGCCGCTCCACCATTACCCACTCCCTTGAGTCAACGTCCTGCCTCCCAGAGCTCAAATTGAGGGCCACAAAGCCCCCACTGCTGGCTGCCCCCTCTCCCTGCTCTAACGATCCAGGGGAAGCTGGCTTAGGAGAACCACCGCCAGATAGGAACTCTTCATCATAGTGCCAAACCCTATCGGGACGGTCCCCGGCAATTACAGTTTGAGCCTGAGTTACTGGGATGATCGCGGCTCCGTCAGATTCCTTCTCCTGTTGTTGGGCGCCCAGCTGCTGCTTTGCCGAACTGAACAGAGAGAAGACAAATGCAAACAATCATCCTTCTAATCTACCCATTAATCTTCCCAAACAAAACAAAACCACACTATCGTGACTGGTTACTTTGTAGACTTACCAGGCATCCACAAAGCGCTCTGGACTAGGCTTGGACTCCAGGCCAAGCCTCCTCTCCAGGTCAAAGCTATGGATGTTGCGAAGCTTCCTGAGCAGAGGGCCATCACGATCTGAAGCCACCACCTCAGAGTGCAGTTTGACAGGGGAACCCAGGCTTGGCCCAGCATAGGGGCTCTGGTGTCCTTGGTTGCCCTGGTTGTTGCTGTGTTCCTCCTCTGCTGCTGTCTGTGGGAGACAGGTGGAGTTATTAGTTAGTTGCCATATTTGCCATATTTTATGTAAAGAAAGTTTATTCCTATGTATTTCACCTTCCAAACAGCTGTCCTGATACGGTTACGGTTGCGATCCAGTTCCTCCCAGACATCTGTCTCTTGGTTGCGGTGTGGGTGGAGGGGAGAGCCCAGTAGACGCTCGGGAGCAGGGTTGTTCTCCACGTCGCTGAGCTGCTCATCCTGCAGAACTTCATCTGTATTTTCTCTCAGCAGGTCGCCGGGGATCAGGGACGCATTCGCCATCCTGCAACAACAAAAGGTGCATATACCTTTAATGTCATGAAGCTAAAAAAAAAGGATCCAGCACCGAATTACAGCCACATCTGAAGTAATTAAAAATACACCCTATATAAACATGCTTCTGTATTTAATAAAAACAAAATAATTCCTGAAAAATTCAATGTGTATTAATTTCAAACATACCCCATGTGTGCTGGAGTGAGGCGAGTGTGATGTTGAGGTGTTGTGGTGCTGGCACTAATTGTCAGCGTGCCATCTGTTGTGGTCCGCTCCCAATCATAGGGGTCATTTTCCACGACAGCATAGGTTTTCATGCTGTTGTCAAACACTGACATCAGCAGCTGCAACACCACAAAAACAGGTAATCGTCAAATCATCATAATCAACCGTTTTGTGAGTTTTATTCAGGGCTAGAATTCAACAGAAAATTTACAGGTTTGCATAAATTGAATCAGATCTTTCTGGGTCATGTAAAAATTTACTTTGAAATACCAAATAGTAATACAGGAAAACCTTCAATCATTATTAAACGCAAATCCGACCTGGTAGTCAGGTTTGGTGAAGTAGTCAAGGGTGGAGATGTGTTCCAAGAACACACCAAACTCTGCCGGCAGGTGTTTGAGCATCAGTCGATGATCATAAGTCTCCTTCAGCTTCCCCACATGTTCCTAACACAAACAAACACGTATCCATTACATGTCATCACATGGAGCCACCTGGACAGAGCTCGTATAGCTTATGGCTGTCCTTACTTTATCCTTAATTTTCCTCCACGGCAACTGACCGACCAAAAACTCTACCAGCATGTAGAAGAGAGACCACAGGTCGTCGTGACGTCCCATCTCCTGCAGAATTAAAAATTAAACCAAATCTGTGTTAGCAATAATTCATAATACTTGATTGGCAGCAAGTTGTTACAAAAAAAGAGAAAAAGACAAATGCAGGTCAGCTTTAAAAACAAAACAGAACAATACTGACCTTATTCTTGTGTGCATTGACAGATGCGTATCGGACTGTTCCCCTAAACCCTGCCACTGGACGGGGCTGTCAAATAAAGACACACATTCATTAAATACTGATACTGATTATATTTAATCTGTTCAGCTGCAGATTTGCAGATATTCTGAAAATAACCTATTTAGCATTTCTGACATTAGCTGATAACATTTACCACCATTATTTTGAATTTTTTATTGGTTTGGATTTCAATATTCACACTCTTTTATCAAAGAAAATACAAAAGCATCTTAAATGTCTGCAAACAAAGGACGAACCAATTTTAGCAAACAACATAGGTTCTCCTACATGCTCGGAAGGGGAGGGTGAGATAGAGGGCTTTCACATGGTTAGACTCCTCAGCTTCAAAGCTAGATGCTGCCTGAGACTCAGTATATAAACCATTACAGAGAAGGCACTTACAGGTCGGACCTCCTGGCAAGAGTTGGTGAACTGGCGAGCTAAACCAAAGTCCAGCATGTAGCAGGTACGACAGGTGCTGGGGAAGCGACCCATGGCAAAATTGGACTGCAACAGAGCCAGAAGATTTGAAAAAGAGTGAATCTATGTGCAATAAAATGTCATTTGTGTTTACAGTACATATTCATTACAGATGACAAATGTATTCCAGTGATGGGATATAATTTAAGACAGCAGCTAAGAGGAAAACCAATATTTCGATTCTTTTAGGCATTTAGCCAACACTGATGCTGAGCCAACTTATTGTAAGCAAAAACGCAAACTACTGAATCAGCTGCAATTTTAGCAGCCAATAACAAAATATGCCAGTGACAGAGTGCAATGCAGACAACAGAAATAATAAATATTACTGTGTGCCACAAATATGTGGTGGTGACATATATATGTGAGGGACTAAAATAAGATTAAAAATGTGCTTTCTGCCTTGTACTCCACCCAACTCCCTGCTACACACCGGCTTGATGTCACGATGCAGGAAGCCAACAGAGTGGATGCTCTCAATGGCTTCCAGGATCTGGCGCCCCAGACGCAAGGTGGTGCTGATGCTGAATGTTCCACGAGGCATACTTCTCCTCAAGTCGGCCAGGTTTCGACCCTAAAGGACCAGGTAAGAGATTTGTTAGTCTAGAGGCAGATTGTGACTGCCACCGCCCTGGGTGATAGATCTGTTCAGTGGGCAGGACACAAGCCAGCAGTGAGGTACAACATGAACTGAGCTGCTCACAGCAGCTTAAACACACGATGCAGTGCAGTGCAGTGCAGTAAAAACTTGCCATTCCTATGGGAATGGTTGTACAAATAACAACCAGACCACACGTCCAAAACACCCCCAGGCGAGCTACTATCAAATTCAAGAAGAATGCATTTAGAATTTCTGATCATGACTTGTGGTGGATGCAAAACTAATCTTATACCTCCAATTTACAGCATGTGATGCAGTTTATCAACAGCCTGCAGCTTGAGATTGTAGAGAGTAGCATTATTGCTTTAAATACCTTTTCCTGCCTAATATTCTATAAACTGTTTATTTATTTGAAATGCAGATATGCACTGTTCATTTGCCCATATTTGTTTTTTGGATATACCGTACGCTAGCTGCTGATTTATTTACATGCAGCAGTATTTTTAGAATTTTCTAAATGTTTATAAAATAGATTCATGATGATGATTTGTTCTTTAAATAGTGATTTTAAATTGCTCACTTTGTACAGGCAACAATCTAAACCCCTAAAATATCACATTTCCAATAATATAAAACATAGAAAAGTAGGAAATCCTTGTTACAGAAAATGAAATCAGCACGTTTGAATTTGTTTTATCGATGATTTATTGTGCTCTGCAAGAAGCTTAAAGTGAGATCTGTGATGTACCGAGTCTTTTCGTTTGTGACTGACCTGAAGCTCCATCACCACGTAGTTAAAGCGGTCATTGCGGCCACATCCCACAAAGCGACACACATGGTCTTTACCTAAGAGAAGAAGGGCAAGAGAGTTTCAGGGAACTTCCCCTACTTGACATGTGCTTCACCATTTGATCATAAGAAGACAGTTGGCTGTATAATTCATATTGCATATGTGTGTGTCCATATTTTGTTGCCCTTCCATCTCCATTTGCCTGCCCTCCCATCAACAGCTTCTCTGTGTTACTTCCCTGCTTATTTATGGGATATAGCACATGACACCAGGTCTACACATATGTGCTCAGATCCCTCATGTGTCTGTATGTGTGTGCAAAGGACATTGCTGCCTTAGGACGTTGGCTGCAGCCACACCCCAAAGCTATTCAGCGAGCTGTGTCTACATACAGTTTTTGATAAGACCTTCATGTTAAAAATGCTACTTTTTAGATAATTTATTATTACAACATTCTTATTTAAGAGTAAAAATAAATTGAAGCAATGCAATGAAAAAAATCTTAACTGAGTTTTATATGAATCATTTCTCTTTTATATGTCTGCTGGTCAATGTTTGATCTCTACAGATGGGCGGGTCAACAATGTTTGGGAGCTGAGCCCATCTCAAATTATGTGCCAATTCCCTCAGGAAGCAACAGGACCACGATGCTCCAGGCCAGAACCATTAGACAGCAAACATGATCCCAGCCCATTGATTTTCTTCTTGGGGAGGGGGGAAGAAAAAAGGCATGGTGGGTAAAAAGGAAGGACAATAGAGAAAAGACTATTTAAGAAAAAAAGAAAACAGGAAGTAACACAGTCACAGGTGAGGACCAAATTATTAGCCCTCACTATGAAGACCCAAAAAGAACTGCCAAGACACTAGGCGATTACTAGAACCCTGGAATGTACTGTGAGGTTTCAAACAGTGTGCTAAGGACAACCTGGAGGAAGACTATGCATGCTGGAAGCGCATCTTTTGGTTAGTTGAGACAAAGCTAGAGTTCGCTGACTATAGAGATGCTGCTCACATGTGGGAGAAACCCAAAGCGCACCATCCCTTCAGAGAAACACGATGGTGGGAGTGTTATGCTATGGGGATGCTTCAGTGCGTCTGGAACTGGGAATCTTGCCAAGGTGGAACGAATCATGAAGAAAGAAGAACATGTGAACATTTTTGAAGAAAACCTCAAACAGTCAGCAATAAAACTGGGTCATTGGCTTGTCTTCCAACATGACAACGACCCAAAACACACATCGCTCCCGGTGAAGAAATACCTCCAGAACACCAATATGAACATTACTGAGTGGCCCATCCAAAGCCCTGACAATCTGTGGCATGAACTAAAGACCAAGGCCCAGAAGATCATCAAATCTGTAGGAACTTGAGAGATTTGCCAAAGCACAAGGCTAACAGGATATGCAATTGATTATTAAGATCAGGGGGCTAACAATTTTGACCTTGATAGTTTTTGTTTTCACTGCAGAGACTGAAGCAAATTGACCCCTGACCCCTGGGCCAAAATATTTTTCTTCTTGTCCGATGATACCTGTGTTTGATGAGATTCAGCAGGTCATCATGTAATTGAGATCCATTTTCACTCACCCTGGAGCTTCTTGAGGACTGCGACCTCCATCTTCAGCACCTGTTTGGGCTGCTGGGCCGACTCCACCTTCAGCGCCACGCTGACCCGGGTCATCAGGTCCGTCGCCTCGTAGATCTCCCCAAACCCACCACCCCCAATCTTCTTCACCTGGAGGAAGACGATAGCACACTGTAAGAACTTGACATATGAAAATACTGCCTATAGAGTAAGAGGTGAAAGTTATTATTACTGCTTACTGAAAAACAATTTAGGAATTAGCTGTTCAGTTTTTTCAGAACATAAAGTTAGTTTTACAGCTGTAACATCAAAGTGAATGACACATGCACAGTGCTAACCAAGGTTGATACTGTAGCTAGCATTAGCATTACCTGATTAGCTTACCCGTTTTGCCAAAATATGCTCAAGAGAGGTTTTAAGAGACCAAGATGACACAACCAAAGGTCAAACTTGAAGCTTTTAAAACACGAGTCCACAAACGAATGGGAGACCTCTTGGTGTTACATCCATCTTCTGCTGTATGCCTATCATTCAGTTAGGTATTGTGCAAAGAAGCTGGTGTTAAGCAGGAATAATGCTTAACATTTGCTAATTAGCTAAAATGCCTAACTCGTAAACCGAATTATTTAACAGTTTAAAATGGTAAGAAGTTCAACAAAGTTATTACAATTCATTCTGATGTTTTTTTATAATTCTCATAAATTTTTTGGTAAAACATTTCAAAATGCCGCACAGACTGACCAACAGACACCCAAACAACCAGTCAGATATCATGGCTTAAAGGAAGCAATGCTGCCTAAATAATTCACGCATAATGCGTTTCACTGAAAACTGAACGAATGACTTATTAATAAAAAATGTGCTACTATCCTCAGTACACTGCAGTGCATCAGTAGAAACATGTGTCACATTATTGCAAGAGTACAAGTGTAAAAATTAACTTTCCTTTAGAAAGACAGTTCTTGAATGTGAAATATTCTTGAAACTGAAAACATATGATGAGAGTTGTTTTCTTTATTTATGAATTAGAATAACAAAGCTGGTATATGTGAAACTTTCCTTCCTGGCTACCCAGCAGGAATTTAAATGACTCAGTTAATAGCTCACCTATACAGCTGTGCTCGGTCCTGACAGCATTTGCACTGATACTGGAAAGTGTGTTTGCATTCTGATTTCATTAAGACTGAATGACTGTGCATAGCTTCTTCTTTATTTCACCCTTTCTGCTGTTCCTTTCAGCTACCTATTGTATTCAAGCTTATGTTGTATCTCAACTACTAAAGCCTTAATTTCCCCTAAGCTCCCACGTGCCCTTCTCTATCCTCCATGCGCACACAGAGTTTTGTGTCGCACTAGGAGCTGAAGTTGTGGGATTAGCTGCAGCATTCTTATGTAACTCCTTAGATGACAGGAAGTGGAGCCAGTTAGGAATAACAGCCTCACATGGAGCCTGGGCTGGCACAGCAGTGAGAGACATGGGCCCTTGGGGAGCACTGCTGCTGCTGCCTATAGCACAATGCACTGCCACAAATAGCTATACAAGCTATTTTTGGATCTCCCGTACTGCAGCAGTGAAACCTGGACAGAGAGACACGACCCCAAACTGTCGAAAACACAGGTGAGATACTTCAAAAGAAAGCAGCAGAGCTCACAGGCAGGGAAAGCATTGTTTGACAAACAAAGAAATCCTGTTTGTGGAACAGAGGGTGACCTCGGGACAGGCAGCGATGGAGCTGCACAAACACACTGCCTATTGTAGCTGGGAAACACAGCACTTACCACTTTCCATCGTTCCTTGACCAGGGAGAGCACGCTTAGGATGTCAGTCTGCTCTGCTCCCCCACTCATCCCGTCGGCAAATCTAGGGACGCTGCCCTCACTGCTTCCCCCTCAACCACCAGCCTCACACTGGGGCGAGCATTTGGGATCTGATGAAGAACCCTGCAGAAGAGAGACACAAAGGTGTGAAGGAAATGAGCAGGGATTTGACCAAGCTAACATCCAGCAGGTTTTACAATATTAAATGCACTACAGAGAGCAGGCGCGCCTCTCGGCCGACAGACCGAGTGCCGCCTCAGTAGCTGGAGCTTTCTGATACTCGACCATCGCAGCAGCTGCCACACCTGCTGCCAGCAGCTGTCCTTCTAGACAAACTCACCCTTCAAACTCACAGGCACAAGTGTTAAATTACAAAAAGGCTTCATCATATTAGTATCATTTTAACCCCCTTCTGTGTATGAAAACCAAGCAGCGGGTCTTATGAGCGATTATCATATGCAATGAGACTGTTTAATGTGATTAATTGATTTTGTAACAAATCACATAAAATATGTATCATCATAATCAGTGAGCATTTTTTAAATAAATAGCACGATTATCACAATGAACCAAATATGCTTAAACAATTTATATTTATTAACCGAGAGCTGTCAGTTTATTATTAATTCTAGACAACAGAAATATATATAAAAACAAACAACTTACAATTTATCATATTAAGTGAGGTTTCACTGCAATGCCATTGCCAGTTTGTGTGCAACCTGAGGTCATTATTCACAGTATTTCCTGCTCTCAAGTGCTCTCCTTCGCCAGCTCCTTAACTGTATTGATATTTATGTCTGCCTTTAATAATGTTTAATAACACTTTTACTAATGGCAATTAAAAACTATTTTTTACCATTAAATAATCACATTAAACCCTGCGACAGGCTGGAGACCTGTCCAGCTGGGATAGGCGCCAGAAAAATCTCTATAAAATATTACCTGTTAAAAACTGTTGCTGATAATTTGATTTGGCTGTCGGGATTGTAGGAGAAATTCCTTTGGCACACAGCAGTGTTCAAATGGAATTTCTCTTTGAGTCGGTCTTCCTACACAACATCCGTGTCATAGATAAACATTCCTCTGGAGCACGCAGGCTAGTTACTCCCTTTAGTCTGCCTTCAAACACTCACTCACAGCAAAGCCCGACTTTGATTCATCATTCTGTACACGGTGCTCGAGCATCTACGGTTATGCAACGAGCCTTCAAAACACTATTTGGTTACAGGGCATGATCCCAACATCAAGGAGGCAATCAATCCCATCATGCAGCACGCTGGTGAGGCTGGGACGTGGAAGAAGGAGAAGTGTGGTTAGAATAGATAACGGCGAAGTGATGAGCATGGAATGTGACTGAAGGTTAAGGCTCAGGAGTGAGGTGGCCTCGGAGAAGATGCGCAGATCCAAAACGCAGATGACACAACTGTCTTGTATAGAATAGATCCCGTTTGTTAGCACGCAATTACTGTAATAGACTTAGATTACACTAACAGTAAAAGACTAGTGTCTAGCCACAGTATTCCTTTATAATAGCAGTTAAAATTGGGCTAAACATAACAAACAAATGTAGCAGAAGCTCAACAAATTAAATTACAGTACGACAAAACAAATATCTTCATAATGTGGAAACCCATCTTATTTTAGTTGAGCATTATTAGAATTACATAGACAATGTAATCAGAAATTTTAACAGTTCTTAAAGCATAAAAGGCTTCCAAGTAACTAGACTACGGTTTATAACTATGCTAGTTATTTTGTTGCCAGCATGCCTGAAATAACAGAGGTCACAGTCACCATTTAGCATTGCTATACTAAACATGCAAAGGAATACAATTGGTCCTTTTAAAGATCTGGTCATAAACTTAACTTCCCCTTATTTTGGCTGCTCCCTTTAGGGATCACCACATCAGGTCACCTGCCTCCTCCTGTGTCGCACCAACCCTGTCCTTCACTGCATCCACGAATCTTCTCTGTGGTCTTCCTCTTTTCCTCCTGCCTGCCATATTAGGCATCTTTTGTCAAATATATCAGGTATCATTTCTCTGCACTTGTCCAAACCATCTGAGCCTCACTTCGCTAACATCAGAGGGAGTGCTCATCGTGAGCTGTCCCTCTGAGGTACTAATGTATAGTCTTGTCCATTTTGTTCATGTCCAATGAAAACCTGAGCATCTTCAGATTACCTCCACAGATCACAATGTCATCTGCAAACATCATAGTCCACAGAGATTCCCGCCTGACCCCATCTGTCAACCTGTCCGTGACCACTGCAAACAAGAAGGGGCTCAGAGCCGATCCCTGATGTAAACCCATCTGTCACTCCTACTGCACGCCTCACCCCTGTCTCGCTGTCCTCATACATGTCCTGCACCACCCTCACATACGTCTCTGCCACTCCTGACAGATCACATAATTTGCTCAGTATTAATCAGAAAGTGGAAGTTGCCATTCACAGAGGGTGTGGTGGAAGAAAGTTTCAAATAGTGGCTGTTTGGTTGCATCCACTCAGTCTGAAGCAATCTTTGACCCACAAACTCAGCACATGTGAGTCAGAATAGCAGGATATAAGCTGGGATATAACCAGTCATTTCTGCAGCAGGCCCTCATTCAGACATAAGCTTGTACACATATTGCACAAGCCAACACACCTGCGCAAGCCAGCCAGGCTGCCTCACACTGTGACTAATCTAACACCTTACACAGGGGGGCACGGTACTGCTCCTCCTCCTCCTCCATACCAGACACCACCAGTGACGACAGAGAAAATAACGAACAGTTATGTCTATAACTTCTGTTCCCTGAAGGAGAGGAACGAGGTACAACACATGTAGTATGGGATATCACGCCCCCGCGTGTCCAAGCTGAAGACATCTCTATTCACGCCTTTTAAGGCAGATGACCTGTGATGACCTATGTGGGGCCACACCCACATACATATACACCCTGTCATCACAGTCATCCCTCAGTTCAATAGCCGCTCTTCACCGAGCCCCACTGTGAGGCGGGGCAGCCTGGTGTTGTACCTCGTTCCTCTCCTTCAGGGAACAGAAGTTATAGACATAACTGTTCGTTCCCTTTCAGTCGATTCACTCGGTACAACACATGTAGTATGGGACATATATACACGCCCCGCAGAGCAGCCACCGAACTGGAGCAGGACCGCCAGCACCCTAGTGCAAGGCAGACCCAGCAGAAAGGATAGAATG
>VOQJ01047910.1:0-29584 GCA_015052665.1 Apistogramma diplotaenia | reverse complement strand
GCTTTACAGCACCGTTCAGACTCTTCAGCCTGAGCCTTCAAAGGAACAAAAGATAAAACCAGAAAAATGCTGACACACACACGCACACACACACACACACACACACACACACACACACACACACACACACACACACACACACACACACACACACACACACAGAGTAGCTGACACACCAGAGTTTTAAACTCTTAAATGTGAACGTATTTATACACAGTTTCATTTTAAATGATGCAGGGAAAACGTGACCGTCTGCTCATCAGGACGAGCGTGAAGAACAAAACCTGAGTCACAACAAGGACAATAACTGTAGTTCCTTCACACGGTGAATCATCACTGAAGGCCTGCTGGTTCTTGATCTGAAGCAGTCTGGACGCCTGAGCAGGACAGAGGAAACGTCTTTGATGGAGGATGAGTGCTGAGCTCAGGTGTGCCGGGAACGTTACGAGTGACTGAGCTTCACCAGCTCCATGCCTGCTGTGGCTGACTGTCTCCGTGAGCAGTGACAGTCAGCACAGGAGCTAAAACAGAGACCTCGAGTTTCCAGAAAAGCCAACTCAACCACATTGGCAGTGAGGGCAGCGTGGTCACAGAGGGGGATTCTCATCGTGGTGTTTACGCTCTCACACACACCTACATCAGGTCTAACGGGACTTCCTGTTGCTATCAGCTGCACGATGACATCATGCAGGAGCTTTCTGCCTCTGGAAACTAAACAGACGTCAAAACTGACATTTGTTTGCAATTAAGTGACATGTTTTATTTCGGGCCATGTTTATATGATGTTAAGTGACGTTGAATTGTTGGAAAACTACTAATTGGAACTTGTGTATATTTATAAATGCGCGTCTGTGTGGGTTTAACAGCAGATGCTGTAAATGAAGATGAGAGAAACAAGGTCACATGAAGTTTGGGAGCCTGTAAAAACACAAACAGAATAACTGGCCCAGCCTGCGCTTCAGCTCAGTGTTTCACAGTACACCTGAGACACAGGTGGCCGTGACATCATTCTGTTTATTCCTACATCACTGCACTATAGTATCCTTCCACCACAATTTGCATTCTACCACGTTTTGTTCACAAAGCCTTTGTGCACGTGCAATCTCACGACTACAGAAAGCAAAACAGTGACTAGCACTCCTGCGCACTTCACTCCACAGACTGCAGTGTTTCCACTCACAGCTGTAAACGGCTCGTCTTTCTCTCTGGCGTCGGGTTTGCAGTCGCTGCAGCCTCGGTGTGTCTGCTCAGCAGGTGGAGGAGGAACAAAGCACACACGCATGACGTGAGAGGAGGGGAGAAACTGAGAAGTATTGATGCCATACCAACACCAGTGTCAGTCACAGTACTTTGGATCAATCTGCAGACTCCTGTTAGACCCTGAGCTTGAGCATCCGTCCTTTGTCTTAAGTGCTTTTCCATTCAGGGTTGTGGGAGATGACTGTAGCCTTTCCCTGCTGTCGTGGGGTGAGAGGCGGGGTACACTCTGCATAGGCTGCCAGTTTATGACAGGCTAACACAGGCAGACAGGCAACCACTTATAGAATCACCCATTAACCTAACATGCATGTGTTTGGACTGTGGGGGCAGCACAGGGAGAACATGTGAGCTCACAGAGCAGTCACAGCTGGCTGGTGGATTCAGACACGGAGCCTCTTGCTAACGACTTCACGCCTGTGACCTGTCTCACTATTATGAAGTGTTACAGCGTGGCTACAGCAGCTCAGCCACAGATACATCTTACATGGGCCACATGTGAGGTGCATCCTAACATATGGGACACATGTGGCCCACACAAGATGCAGCTGTGCCAGCCAGTCGTTCCAAATGTGTTTGCTCTCTGTAACTGCTAGAAATTTGCAAGTTCATTTTTTTAAACAGCCACTGTTTTCTCCTTCATGGTGTCATCTCTGCTTTCTGAAAACCTCTTGTACAGCATTTACTCCTTTATGTTCCTCTGTCGTTACAAATGTGCCTCAACCAGCCTGCAAATGTCCAACGTTTATGGTAAACGGTGTACATTAAAGCCTGCTAAAAACATAAACTGTCAGATGTGCTAACAAAGAGAGTCCTGTTGACAGATCTAAGGAACGTCTAGGTTAAGAAGTCCAAGGCTTAACCGTGTGTATAGTGTAACATGAACATAAACACTGGCAGACAGTGAAGATGGAAAATGTGACAGATTAGTCAGGTGGGATGATTTCCTATGTGACAGTAAAAATGAAGCAATGAGAGCACATCACTTGATCTGCACGTAATTTTTATTTCTTACATAGTTTATAATGTCTGGGTCATATATGCTGTTTTTAACTGCATCAGGAAAACACTCATAAAGCATATTTGCCAAAGCGGAGTTTGTGCCTCTCTGTCCTCGTCTTCGACATCTCAAAACAAATGACTCGGTAACGATATAAAAGCAGACTTTGGTTTGTTTCCTCCTCTTCTTCTAGGAACTGACGGAAAGATGTAAACACACGGGAACCTCAGCCCACTCACGCTGGTTTATGAGGGCTGGACCGCGGCTGCTTTTATGTTTTTTTGTTCTAAATCCACCACCTTTCTGTTTGCGTGCTGCTGCTGCAGCCACGTGCTAACTGCTGTTACACGTTTAATGACCGCTTTGATTTATCGGGGAAATTGCTGCTCCGACGCGTGGGAGCAGCGAGGTTTGACACCAAACGGTGGCTCCGCAGGAAAAATGACTGCGCCTGAATCTGAGAGAAATAAAAGGAAGTGTGCTGCTTGTATAGTGATACACCAACAGAGCTTACCCTTCTCTGTCCTCTCAGCCTCTAACTTTACTTTGAAAAGCACAGACTTGCAAAAAACAAAAATTATCTTTACAATTATTAAATTTACAAACATATAAAGTTCACAAACGCCGGCCTGAGAACTTCACTGGTTTGCCATCATCACTTTTCGCTGTCATTGCAATTAGCCTGCACCCCGTGCACTCCACCCCGTCACTGATACCGGGCCGATATTCTCTGGTGAGATCGCTCCACTATAGTATCATTTAACTGCCAGTTGCCATCTGCCACCGGGCACGGCCACTGACGTTCACAATATGATCAGAGTGTGATCTCACTACAGTCCTGGTCATGCTTGATTTCACAGGGCTACAGAAAGCAAAATGGTGACCGGCGTGAAGCCGAGGGGGAAGAAGACCGATAATTTTGTGCTTCCGGGGAACAAAAAAACCTGGATTACAATGTTTTTGTTGTGTATCCTTTTTACATGGTTTCCACAAACCCATCAGTGGAATGAAACGGCGCTCTGGGACACGCTGACTCTGATATGCAAGTGTAAGTCGTCTGGTTTATGTAACAAGAACTATCACTCTATTGATCCAACTGTTCATCGCTGCAACTAGCAAGTGGGCGGGGCATTTGGCATTATCAAGCTAATTAGCATTAGCAATTCTGGAAGCAAACAAGAGTCTGTTACTTCTTCATGGAATAAGTGTGCAAGTTATCGAAAAGGTGGAATTATCAGTGACTTCTCTGCTACTTTGCAAAGCCATCCAGTGGATTTTAGGTTTCTGACCACACAAATTCACAAACATGGTTCTGGAAAGCTGCTGAACCCGCAGTGCAGTGCCTTTAAAATTATAATCCTCTGCATCACTTTTGCCACAGTGTAAATGTACATTTACGACCTCACTGTGGTCAGTTTTTAGTGCAGATATTTCATATAAAACCAGTTTATTAGAAATTAATGAATTACTGGGGTCAGGGGCTGGTAGGAAATCTCCTGTAAATATTAAAGAGGGTTCAGGGTCACTTCGGAATGGAAAGTGAAGCCGTCTGAGAAGCGAATGTTTATGGGGGCAGAGTGCATGAGGGAAGAGTCTATACATAGCTTCTAAATGAGGGAAAGTGCATGTTTTTTAAAAATTATAAAGTGTTTTCTGGTTTAGTCATTTATGGATGTGTGACCTTTTGGTTCATTGCACCAAACACTGGATGATACGTTTTCTAGTGGAAAACACATCGCTGCAGTGCACTACGTAACGTCACTATACCACCATTACTGGATCTTCACTTTCATCTGTTAACTCTACCTGGATCATGGTGAGTCAGGTGCTAGCAAGCAGTGGCATCTGTGCCAAACACCTACTGTATCACAGGCACACACCAGAGGACTGGGGGCAAATCGGGATTCAGTGTCTTGTTCAAAGACGCTTTGATGTGCAGACTGAAGGAGTCTGTGATCTCCTCCTCCTCAGCCATGGCTACAACAAGCTGGAGTGAGATTCAGGGGAGACGGAGTTGCAACACGGAATAAAGTGCATTAAAGGCGATGAACTAAGACTGAAGTTTGAGAACTGCATTACATACATTACAATCAGCATGCAGACTTGTAACATTGTCACAGTTAACTTTTACCTCAAAAGCGTCACTGACTCGGGACAGAATTACATCATCCACCAAGTAGGGCACAAAACATCACTGCAGTCTATTTCTGCCAGTGTGGCTCAAACCTATACAAATATTTAGTGTAATGCATATTCAGTAGTTACAAGTAACTATGAAACATTGTATCCAGTATATCTGCACAAATAGCTGCAAGTGCTGAGGAGCCAGACACACTGAGGCTGGTGGCTAACGCAGAAATGCAGCAGACAAAAAATGTCAATGCAGCGTCTTTAAATCTTCATCCATATGACCGCGATTCCACCGTATCCTCGGGATGCACAGAACCTATTGTACACACATCTATTGTCTTTTTCCGTAACACCCCAACCTGGCGAAGCCACAAAGAAGGGGTTTTCCAGCAGCTTCTGCCACAGTTTATTTTGTAGGTTCAGAGAACAATAGCTAGGAACTCATGGCTTACGTAGCGTGTGCCACAATGATACTGTATCACACACACCACAGTGAGGATGTATAAGACATGAGGTTGGCTTGTTGTTATAAGGGACTAAATTGTATCTGGTCACAGCAGAGATGCACACTCAACACATTTACCAGAGGAAGTCTTGCATTACTGCTTTGCAATGAAAGCCTCACTTTCGTCTGGTTTGACCTGCAAGTTAGTGCTTATTTCCACTTACACAAAGTCAGGGTAGTCTGCTGAAATCAGCCAGACCAGGACACAAAATGTCTTTTGAGCTTTTAAGTTTGATTTATAAAATTTGTGTTAAGACAACAGACATCTATTAAAGTCTGTGTTGTACTACAAAGCAGGACTCCAGTGTTAATCCTGCATGTTCTGTAGTACAAAGCTGGTTCACTTCTTACCTGCTCTGGAGCAGGTTATGTCCCAGATTAGAGCTATGACATCACCACCTACAGACCAATCAGTTCTCTGGAAAAACAGTCTTGGAAGATCCAGATTGTAGGAGGATCTACAGTTTAATTGGCTGTGATGTCTTTTATATATAGTGCTAAACTTTAGCTTAGCTGTTATTCTGTTTTGAGTGATTTTGATCCTCTGCTTTCACTTCCCCTCAGTTTTCCTACGTTCCCGTGCTTCCTCCTCACCTCTCTTCACATCTCCAGTGAATAAGTGCCAGGTTTGATCAGAGTCTGAACACAACATGACCGCCGCTGTGTGTCTTCACTGGCAAAAATACCCCGTGCAGGCTTTCTCCAGCCCCACCCTTGGACAAATATAGCACTACAGAGGCGCTTGTGGGTAACAAGACTGCTTTTAGACCAAAGTACACAGTGCACACACACATGGACCTAAATAGTCTCAGAGATGAAATCAAAACAGGTAATTTCATCTAGCATCTTCATGTCCTGCAAGTGAATACAGAATACGCCATTTGCAGCAGGTTCAGCAGCAATATTAGCAGTTACACAACCAAATACACATTTATTTGGTTGGGTTAAGGACTGCCATGACACATAAAGTAACATTTTTCTTTGTTTTAATGACACCACAGCATATTTTTCCTCTCCTTGTGCAGAAGAACAATGTCAGAGCTTAACTTTATGGCTGGTTTTACCATGTCGCTTGTTAAATGTTATTGGTGAGCAGAATACACCAAAACACAGAACACCACCCTGTCAGACAGCAGCCAGCATCACCAGAAAACACAGGCCCGTTGTGTGTTGATGCACGAGCTGAATGTCCTTTAAAAGAGCTTTTCTTGGCGGCAAGATCAGTCGGTGTGCTTTCCGGCACCAGTGCTGAACAGCAAGTCCTTCTTAACCAAACCGATCTTTGCCAGCCGGCAGCACCCGCTGGTGGGAGTGCCTGAACCCCGGGAATGATAATCGGCAGGCGGTGAGCCGCCACAAGTACACAGATGTGAAAATCAGTAAGTTGTGAGAACTGCAGAATTTTAATGTGATAGCAATGAAGCAAACGAGGCACATCAGATTGAATGGCAGTCCATCCCGCAGATAAGAGGCTGTCGGGATGTTTTGCAGCAAAGCGGTAGCGGTAGCTCTTCGTAGCACCAGAGGAAATGTCCAGGGTTCATTTTCTGGGAATTATAAATACCTGCATCAAAGAAATCCATCCAACACGTCAAGAAATGACCCAGTGGCCTGCTCGTGCATCATCCACTGGGTGCCACAGATGTCAATCCAAAGTCCTTACAGAACATACAGAACAACGCAGCTGTTCTCCCAAGTCTACGTCATTCCAGTGGTACAGAACCAAACTCCCGATCCACCCGGCACTCCGGTGGTCCACTTCTTCAGAATGTATATCTTACACATAGATGTAATAAATTTGTTACTGTTAGTAACAAACCTTAGTGGCTCCTTAATTACTCCCAGTGTGACTTGCTGACTCACTAGACTGGCCAACTGTAGATGAGCCAGCATTGGCAAGTTACTAATGAACGCGTCCTTGTGGGTTTGCTTCTCAAACACTCACCACATCTGAATCGTTTGATCAATCAGGACTCGGGAGAAACATAATTCTGGTTTTTGGCAGCGCTCTGAAATCTTGGGTGGTGGATGGTGAAGCCATCTTTCATCCTAAAATCACTTCGACCAGCAATGACGAGCCTTCGGTCTTTGGCCACTGCCTTTGGGAAATAGAGGAACTGCAGGAAGTAAAGCCAGAGGCTTAATGGGGGCTTTACAGTGTTACATATATGGATCAGAGGCCAATGCATATAAAAACAGCACTGACCCGTTCAGTCAGTGGTGATTTTGAATTAGCATTTTCAGGATCCAATGGATCCCGGAAGTGCAGATAGTAAGAATTTCTAAAGTTTTTGTCTTATTCTTGTTCTTTTCCAGCTGGTTACAAGCAAAAAAGGCCAAAAAAAAGTCTTTATCTTACAATATAAGGCAACTGTTTGGGCTTAAGGCTTAATTTGATATCTGTTTCCTTTTAGTGCTGCTTACTTTTCCAGTCTTCTGTTGCCTCTGTCCAAACGCTGCTGCCATCAAATTCAAAACGAGAATATTTTTCTTAACATTTGATATGTTTTTATGTTGTGTAAAATACAGTTTTATGAAATTTGCATATCATTACATTCTGTTTCTTACAGTGTCCCAACTTTTATGGAAGTGGGTTTGTACATTTAGTGGTTAAATTTCTCTATTACATAAACAGTCTTTTTGCTCAGTGAGATGACATTTACTTTTAACTTTGGTTCATAGACGAAAGCACACACCCTCATAAGATTTGTAATGAGATAAACACACAGAAAGCCGATGTCGTATCATTGCTATAGGCGCGCTTTGCCAGTGCAGTCTGGTTAAACGCATTTGTTTTAACAACACCTCGATTCGTCCACCAGAGCAGGATTAGCTGCTGGGTGTTTTCCCATTTTGATCTAATCCTGTAAGCCTGCAGCTAATTTAACCACAGACTGTAAGGAACTAAAAAATAATGTCTGTGGTGGCAGATAATGAGTGAGGAACAAACTCTAAAATGACTAATATGTTTTAAAAAAATAATGGTTTGGCTGCTTGCTAATTGGTGACATAAGTCTATAAGCCAACAGCCAAAGAAACCACAAGATGGTCTTGATCCTCGCTAATGACTGAATGCAGATTTAAGAATGGAAACTTTCTGCACTCTCATCCTCCCAGCAGTACCCTGGTACCCTCCTACCACCAGGACAGTTATTGACTGGCTAATCAGGAAACACAAGTGCAAAAACAGACCGATTTATATTTATTTTTTGCTCAGGCGTGAGTAGAGCTATGACTGAATGACATGGTCACACACAGTTTGGTGCCTGCTTCTTATGATCCTTTTCATTAGCAAGCAGGGAAATCAGATGATGCAGTCACAGAGTCTGAAAGGTGGAGATTGGGGCGGATGGATTGGTCAGAAAATCATCACCAGGGGAGATTTGTGTTTGTTTCACATTTCAAAGGAAAGTCGCTGTAGCTCCTCGGGGCCTGTGGGGGTGGGGGAGCACCCACTGCATCTGTGTTGTCACCAGGACTGAACTGAAAAATTGCATTAAAGCGCAGATATTCAGGAATGTTTATGTACTATTCAAAATGAGTCCCCCCCCCCATAGTAGACAAACTAGATGAAGAACAGTGTAACTTTGCAGAGTTCGGTTCCTTCACATCTGTGGTTGTTTGTGTTGCCACTACAGTGAAGACTCAAGAGGTTAAGGCCACTTAGGCCCCAGCGACACAGGCCTAGAGGCTGCCTAGCAATCACTGTTTGCTAACTGATAGCTAAAGCCCAGCATGCAGACCTAGAGACCAGTCAGTGACCCCCCCCGTATCCACTGGTTGCCAACTTGTATTCCCCAACTGGTTGGTGAGGGGCTGCAGTGGTTTGCTTGTTGTTGCTAGGTGAATTTGGTTACAAAGAGATAAATGGTCGTACACCATAAAGCATCAAAGGATGGTTTACGGTGCACCGCCAGCAAGGTAGATCATCATCATTTTCAAGCTGCAAGTATAATCAAAAACTAATTTTTTTTGCCTTTTAAAAATGTACTTACATTTTTGTATAAATCAATTATTGAAGCAGAAACATCCAGCTGTTGCACAATACCCACATTAGCCTCTGTGAAAGGCCGAAGTGAGCCCAATCCAGCCCCACCCGGACTACGAATTACATCGTCAGACTACAAAAACAAGAAAATACATAATAATATCTTGTCTGAAAGATACGCCACACCAAACAACACTCTGAGCTCTGGGTTGATGGTAATTACTGTCGATAGAGTAATATTGCTTCATCTAGTGGAATGTGGGCAAACTTTTACTACGCTGTGCAAATCCCCACATCCCCCTCAGGCCCATCTAACATATCTGTGTTCTCTTTGGGTGCAATTAGAAGAAGAATGTCTGAGGAAGGCTGTTAGGGAACCACCCTGAGCTCCTTCTGCAGACAGGAAGCTGATGTCAGGCCTGTAATTGTGATTCTTATCTGCATCGCACTACATGTAACCGAAGCAGATCCTGCCAGGAAAGCAGAGAAATCATACATTTCAAATTTATATATATTTCTATATTTAGTGGACTGTCATTACATGTGACCATTAAGTAAGGACTTCAGATGTGAGAGCAGCCCTCGCAAACACATATAGAATTAGTGGTGGTTGTAATAGTTTTGACTGGGACGTGCACATATTACAAGTGAACAGTCAGGCTGTCCGATCACTACAGTCTGTCACAAATAACCAAAACAATATTAGAAGAAACAAGTCAAACAAATGTAAAAGATTTTAAAGTAGAGAACTTTTTGGTAAAGTTGTCCATCTTCACGAGGAATTCACAAGAGCCGATTGAGCAAACTTCATCCAGAGCCAGAGAAAAGGTCTTCATGGAGAGTCTATAAACAGACTCGTGTGTGCACCCTGGCCTGGTTTCACTGCCAAAATTATGCAGGAAAAAATGTGATATGTAATTACTGACAGAAAACCTGCTGTGATGTCAGAACGAATCAAGAAAGGAGGGAAAAGGCTGCAGAGACTGAAGACTATACAGTAGTTACAGTAGCTGAAAATGAAAGTGCAGCTAAAAAGAAGTTACAGCAGAAGCTCAAACAGAAAATAAGCTTTAAATCTGCATTTCAGATGTCAGGAATACCAAAGCTTAATGCCTCGAGAAAAAATACGAACTTAAATCTCAAAATGTCATTTATGTCACTTAATTGATTTTAAACTTTTAAGTTTTACCTGGACTCACTCCTACCTGCATTAGCAATTAAATCAGACCTTATGACCCGAGCTGCTGCCTGCATTCCCAGGCTGGACCTAATGTTTCCACAAGCTGCCTCATTACAAAAGGAAATGGCTTTTTAAAAAGTACCAAAACAGCTCAACTTCCCACTCTGCCATTTCTGTTGAGCAATTTTTAACTAAGTGATAAAAATTCATTTTTATCAGGTGTAAAAAATACATTAGAGGCTTCCATAGGCAACTAGATGTCTGCTGAAAGAGCTGAGAGCGGTGCTGAGAGCTGTGCTGAGAGCTCTGCCAGAGAAGACATGAAATGAGGTGTTTGGAGTAGCCAATGAGAGAGTGAGGAGAGATGGCAATATTTGTGACTTGATGATGGCGTGGGAAGGAAAGCTCCACTCACAGGTGAACCAGGAAGGAAATGCCAGCCCACAACACCACTGAGACTTTGAGATCCCCCTGAAACCTGCAGGACCTCAGCAGAGCGTGATCATTACCATTCACTGTAGCTCGGATCAGGCTCTTTCAGCAGTATCGGCTGTCTAAAGACCAACTTTCTGCCATGTGCAGCTTTGATTGCACCCCTTTTTCACTGACCCAAACTCTGGTTTCAATCCTGCAGTTCCTTTCTGACTAAAAACACAAAGTTATGTTTCCCCACATGGCGTCAGCCTGCAGCAGTGCTGAGAAACAGGAGGACGACACAGCATCCTTCACCAAACCAGCTTCGCCACAAGCGCTGACATTTAAACAGAGTTTGCAAGCAGTGAAGTTTCCTTTCTTTTGGTAGATTTGCTGCTGTTGTCATATTTAGGTTCCCAGTGCCCATCAATACCCAGGCCACAAGATGCACAAGCAGATCTTTAATTATACAGTTTGGTGAGCTGTGATTGCCTGGTTTGAATTTTTGTTAACGGCCGAGTAACAGCAGGGCTTCTGCACCTTCATTTCAGCATGTTGGATTTGAAGACTCATCTGAATTTTAGCTGCCAGGCTGAACCCCGTTAGCCTCACTGTCAGTGGATATTCACTGTAACTACAGCTGTTTCAGAATGATCCAATCACAGCTCTTCACCTGTTCAAAAAGCCCTCAGCTGGCTGCTTGTCTGCAAAGACTCGTGATTTTACTTTCTTTTAAACCACTGAAGCTGACAGTCTATGAACCAAAGCGTTACCTGGCACATATCTGGTGGTTAGTAAAATAATTTGGTGATCTTAACCTGAAACTCGGAATATAACCTGCTGCAGACCAGCATCTGGCCACAAGAAAAGGGAGTCTCCTCTTTAAACAACATACCTTGCTAACTCATTAGTCGAGCTCTGGAAACATGTTATGTAATACACACACACCAAAAAACCCCTCCACACACACACATACACAAAAAATTACAGAAAACACACACAAAGAAATTCTGTGGAAGCATGTCACTGTGTCCAGGAAGTGAGACTCTGCAGCCAAACCAATACAGGAAGTGACAAGCCACCTAGTCACTGTGGAAACTGGAGGTGGAAGCTAAGAATACGCCAGACTGGTGTGTGTGTTGGGCGTGCACGTGTGTGTGTGTAACGCAACTGTGGTCAGTGTGACAAAATAAAACCAGGAAGTGATAAAACTTCTGCAAAGAACAATTTTATTTTTTTCCAGAAGCATTTGACTCCAAACTGTTTGGTCGTCTGTTTCTTTCTGGCTATTTTTTCTAGTTTATTTGGAACATGAAACCAATTTCTGCGCTGAAATCAATAAACATGCCTCGGATGAGCTCCTTCTTGGCTTCGTATCCGGCTTGTTTTTGCAGTCTGCGAGAGGCGACTGTTTTCCTTTAGGAACTTTCCACTAGATTAACTGCATTATTCCCACTGAGCGTTGTGTTTGTGCCGCATGGATCCAACAGTTATTTGTCAAAGGTGGCGGATAAGCAGCTCCAGCCACGTGAAGCCAGGGCCCGGTCTGTTTTCTTCTGCGGCTTCTCCAGACTTTGTTTATGGACGATGCAAATTTGAGACAGAAAACTGTCCAAACTGTGGCCACTTTCACTATCATTTTAGCTGAGGCAATAACAGCAATGAATTAGGTTTAACGTGATTGTTGCTTTACTGAATGAAAACTGCTCGTGTCTCTGTGCTTTCGGCTGTTTCTCGCTGACACTTTTGTTGAAAGCAAATTTCAGTAAATGCATTGTAACCAAATAGGATTAAAAGCTTAGAGCACCAGTGATTCTGCAGGCGTGACTTCAGCGAGGACCTCGCTCTACTTTTAGCGAAACGAGTGATGAGGCTCATGGAAAGGCATATTTTAACGGTCTGGGACGAGCATTACCCTTTCCTAAACAAAACCAACTTTATGCAAATAAAAGACAGCAAGTCAAAGCAGAATCTTTGATTTCTTAAAGTCTACATGTTGTGTTCACCCTGATGTAACGAGTCCAATATGCATGTGTGTGTTTGTGTTCAGCGGTCACGTCTGCCGCCCTGTTGCCCATCTCAGTCTCGAAAATGGCCCTTTTGGACTCAGTGCCATTTACACCAGGATAAACAAGTGGTTATATAATATAGTAGCTGTAGAGTTCAGTGGACGATACCTGTGGTTGCAGAAACACTTTCAGCTCCTTGGCAGTTTCCACAGCTTCACTGCAGCTGGGAGAGCGGCCGGCGAACGTCTGCGGACAAGTCGGTGTGTTCCCTGCAAACACGGGTGGTTACGGCAACCTGCTAACAACCAACCAGTTTGAGGAATACACATTTTCCCCTAGTGACCAGTGGTAGCACTGTTTAAAGGACACAGCCTACCTGAGTATTGTTGCTGACCATTGACCACCTCACCACCATGACATGGCCAATAAATCTGCAGCAGCCTTTGGCAGGTGGGATTGAGGACCCCAAGATGCCGACACCAGAACCGGACTTAACTCAAACAATTTCAGCTTTATTGCTGGAAAACAGAACTTTGAAACACTCTTGATTACGGGGCTCAAACAGGGAGGCACACAGCAGGAGAAATCAATGACGACAAGCAAAGAAAACACAGTATTTAAATACACACAGAATAACGAGGGGATCAGGAACAGGTGGAGACACGGCTGGGATTAATTAAACAGGATGAGAAGGAGACACAGGAAGCAGGGCATACCAAAATAAAACAGGAAGTGACAAAACACAAAGACCAGGGCTAGAGCATGAACAGGATAAGCACACGGACATCCACAACCAAAGAACACATGGGGAATCAAACCAGGAGCCCAACACAAGGAGAACATCAAAACTCATAACAGAAGGTCAAACACAAAGCGCTGAGGCCCAGAAACCTGACAAACCGTGTGACGCTATCCTGTGAATATGGAACAAAATCTCTGAGTAATGTTTCCAAGCACCTTTGTGAATCTGTGCCTTAAAGAATTAAGGCAAAAGGGGGTCTGCCTCTGTCCAAAAGCTGATATGTGACGTTACAGTGACTACATCCATCCCTTATATCTCATGATTCATAGCATATATCATATCTGTCTGGCCACACCTTATATGCTTGGTGGAGCGGTTCTTCCCCAGTATATAATAATGTACTTTAACAGGGAAAAACAGGACGTTTCTGAGATTTAATGTGATTACAAGTACTGTAGACCCTAACTGTTACAGTTACAGTGAGCTGTGTGGTAGGAAGGGTTGCATGCAGAACAGAACTAAACTCAAAAAAGGGTTCAAGGTACAAAACACTAAACACAAAACTAAATCTCAACCAAAGCTTAACCAAAGGCAAAATTCCAAGCCTGGGAGAAAGAAAGGAAAAACACTAAAAAGGGGACACACAGCAATCTGGGAAACTTGGGCGATGACGCAACAACGACCTAAACAACCCTGAGACCTTAAAGACACACAGGAGGTAATCAGGGCAAGTGGAGCAGCAGGTGAAACAAATGTAGCTAATAACACAGAGGAAGCAAAAGTAAAGCAAACAGGAAGTGATCGAATAAGATACCAGCACAGACTTGAGACCCCATAAGAAACAACATGCATACTGGGGAAACACACACAAGAGACACAACACAAGGAAACAACAGGAAGGGAAATAAACTCAGAAAAGGGGGACAAAAGAGGCAGAGGAACATAAACAACAACACACCGAAGATCCAAACTGCAAGTAAATGTAAGAAAACACAAGTACAAAACAAAACCAGAACTTCACTAAACACTGGGCTAACGGCGCAGGACCACGGCACTAAAGGCTTACGAGAAAATATCAAAAATATCTGACCGAAGCAGTTTAATTTTAGCTCACCACACCGTGGAAGACATCTGGATAGGTTTTGTGCTATTGTGCACTTTTCTCACTGAGTCTTGTGTCGAACACATCCAGAGCAGCTGCTGCAAACTGGACTTGCAGAGCAGAAGATCTGCAGGGAAAAGAAGCGGGTTTGAATTTATTTTCAGATTCCTCCTTTGCCTGCTCTTGCGAGAACATCTGGTGAAATGCAACACACATCTGCCTCCGCCGCGCTAACACACGCAGTCTGGGAAAGGCCTTATGATGCAGGGTTTCACACTCTTCTCGTTTATGTCTTGTTCCACTGTCTGACAGAGAGCTCCAGCAGCAGCCAGACCACATCAGCTCTCTCCCAGGATCCATTAACACTCTCGCACATATATTTTTAATAAGGCAGTGTGATAGGCTGCTGCTCCTTCAAAGCTTTAGCAGCATTTTGTAAAACCACACAAATACCCAGAGATTGGTATTAAAGAAAATGAGGCTCCTCATGATATTCTCTTATTGATCTTGGTGTTGTTCTAAAAGGTAAATAGTGTTACCATTCCATTGACCTTGAATCAAATTTGCATCCAGGCTGTCATATTTGGCACAGATTCGTCCACACTGCAGATGTTGGGATAAGTAATTCCAGATTACTGAAAGATACCCCGGATATGATGAACTCGCTTCACAGTGCCGGGCTCAGGAAAAAGTCCAGAGTTCAGATGTTTACTCAAAAACAGGCTGCGGCCAGCCACAGGAAGGCAGCGAAACCCTAAATCAGTCTAAAACAGTCATACACATGGAGGTCAGTAAGAATAGCAGAAAAGGGCTAAAAAGCTTGACTAATAGAACAAGATGAGCTGGAAGGAGGAACACGCAGTCTGAGGTGAGTAACTGACTGGCACAGGTGTGGCACAAAGACAAGCAGACAACAATTCAGGAAGTAGAATTCACTGAAGTGGGAGCCATGAAATGGGAACTCCCATTATTAGGTTTAGGGAGAGATGGAACTGTTCCAGATGACGAAGAACTTCGATCACACTCAGAAAACTACAATGGTTTTAAATGGTAAAATTTACTAGTTCTTACAGAGCGCTTTCCTGCTCTAACTGAGCATTAAGAGCACTTGTGCAGCACGTTTACATTCACCCGTTCATACAAGCACTTCCATGTGTAACTACGTCAATGATTGCATCAGAGAGCAACTTGGGGTTCAGTGTCTTGCCCAAAGATACTTTGACATGCCAGGAATCAAACCGCCAACCTTCAGATGGGTAGATGACCTGCTGAGCCACAGCCGCCCGAGACTGGGATGAAACTGGGAGCAAAGGTGGAATTACGTGTTCAAATGATGCAGCCTGTCCCAGGACACACGAGTATCACCAGTACACATGAGGCCTCTTGGCTTGGCGCGCTGGCTGCAGAGAGGTAAAGGTCTGTGATATGAGTAGAAGTGATCTCCCACAGGAGCAGGAAAGATCTTGTTATGTCTCACTAATGCCATAAACATGTGTGCAAGACAGAGATTAAAAACAACTGTCTGATAGCGTGGGAATGCTTTGTGTGGTTTGTCCACCAAGCAGAAAATTTACCATGAAACTACCAGGCCGGATTTCATGAACCTTGGTAGAGCGGTGGGGAAGAACCCAAACATGCAAAGCGGGACGTCTGCTTTTTTTTTTTGCTTCTTACCAACTTTCTTATCTTACTTCTTCTTATTTTATATGTCGCTGTGTTTTATATTTTTCTGGGAAACGGCAATAAAAGTTGTAAGAGTGGACAAGCTGTGGAGAGTGTTGTTTGCGGGCATGCTGCAGGCTAGTTCAATCAGTTTTTATTGGCTGTCAGTGTAAATCATTTAGTTAAGTATACAAACATACACTTGAGGAACGCAATAATGCAGCATGAGCGCCGACAGATATGAACATTCAGACACAAGTCGAAGGCGTGCAAACGGCAGTGAGACAGATGATTAAGACATGCTCATGCACAATCAAGAGAGCAAAAGATACAAACACATATAAATGGGTTATAAAATCTTTGGTCCTCTCTTTGGGACAATTTTATTGAACTATGAAACAACACTTTTGTGTTTTTCCAAATAAACATTTCACACCACCAAAATTTGTTTTTGTTCCCAGTGTTGGAAACTGTGGGAGGCCTCACGGGGGGACTCAGCGCCCCGGACCGGTCCATCCTCTGCTCCTCACGTTTGATGTTTTTACTGCTTTATTTTTTATGCCGTTT
Source organism: Apistogramma diplotaenia (assembly GCA_015052665.1). NCBI lineage: Eukaryota > Metazoa > Chordata > Actinopteri > Cichliformes > Cichlidae > Apistogramma > Apistogramma diplotaenia. The sequence continues at coordinate 13,028 of VOQJ01047910.1, read as the reverse complement.
TTCTTTATTGCTTTTGCATTTTGTCAAAGTTGGCAACATTTAAAGGTACTTTAGATTCAGAAACTGTTGGGACAAAGCTGGACCGTAAACCATGCTGCTGCTGGATCAGCTCACTGCAGGAAGGTTTTTCCACTATTTTATCACCTGACAGCATGTTGAGCTCACAGCTGCTCTAACCTGCACTCACAACACTTACTGATTGATCTGATGTTTCACATTAACATAATTGATTACCAATATACAGTGGGGAAAATAAGTATTTGATCACCTACCAACCAAGAAGACCTCTGGCTCTCACAGAGTTAGTTAGTTTTCCTTTAAGAAGCCCTCCTACGCCGCACCCATTACCTGTATTAACTGTGCCTGTTTGAACTCATTACACCTGTCCACACACTCAATCACACTCCAACCTCTCCACCATGGCCAACACCAAAGAGCTGTCTAAGGACACCTGGGACAAAACTGTAGACCTGCACAAGGCTGGGATGGGCTACAGGATAATAGACAAGAAGCTTGGTGAGAAGGCAACAACTGAGCGATTATTCGAAAAGACTGTCAGTCTTCCTCAGTCTGGGGCTGCATGCAAGATCTCACCTCGTGGGGTAAGGATGATCCTGAGGAAGGTCAGGAATCAGTTGTTTCTTGTGTGGGTTAAGGGACACAACAACGGCATGCGCTCAGATGGGGACTCGAACCAGCGACCATTTTCTACAAAGGGGACAGGATGGCTGCACTGTATTGAAGGGAGGATGGATGAACCAACAACCTCCTTCCCTCAGTAAGAACAATGAAGATGGGTCGTCCAGCGTGACAATGACCCGAAACACACAGCCAGGGCAACAAGGGAGTGGCTCCGTAAGAAGCATTTAAGGTGCTGGAGTGTCTTAGCTAGTCTCCAGACTGAACCCAATAGAAAATCTCTGGAGGGAGCAGAAACTCGATGTTGCCCAGCAACAGCCCCAAAACCTGAAGGATCTGGAGAGGATCTGCATGGAGGAGTGGGCCAAAATCCCTGCTGCAATGAGCAAACCTGGTCAAGAACTGACCTGCAAACAAAGGTTTTGTATCAAATTCTTAACTTCTCCTTTTCTATTGTATCAAATACTTATTTCATGCAATACAATGCAAATTAATGATTTAAAAACTATACAGTGTCATTTTGTGGACCTATGATAAAAATCTGTGCAAAATCAGCAGTGTATCAAATACTTATTTTCCCCACTGTACGTGCTGCAGCATTGCTGCCTTATCTGCAGTTCTGAAAATAATAAAACATAAATACAAGACAGTAAATGATCTCAGACTCAAACATTTCTGCTCCAGGATGAAAGCATGTCTTAACACATCTCTCTCAGGCATGTCTCATGCTGCTTTATTCCTCTCCTTGACAGATATTTACCTCTTTCTCACACACATGCACACGGTCACACATCATGATTTAGTAAATCAATACGCTGTCTTTGGTAATCAATCAGTATCTCAAGGCCAAAAGTAATTTATCTTTGTTTCTTGAATGTAAACAAGAGGATGACGATAAAGGATAAAATGTGGGAAATGATCAAAGGCAGCAAATTAATAAAAAATGTCCTTGAAGGACCTTTCTGGGGAATCAGCCATGTCTAAAGCTATGACAGCTGGGAAAGGCTCCAGCCCTCCTGCAACCTTGAACTGGATTAGCAGTTAAGAAAACTGATGGATGGATGGATGGAAGGATTGATGTTGAAACTCAGCGTCATGGGGGCAGCTGACACAGACTGTGGGAGGAAGCCAGACGCCATGCAGACTTTGGAAAATCACGCAAACATCACATGAAAAGGCCCCGCCAGCCGACAGATTTCCTAAAAATTCCAACAATTGTGCATAAAATTGTTCAAAAATCATGTGAAAACAGCTTAAGGTTAACAGACTCGACTGACGGTAAAAATAAGCTTTGAGTAGTTTAATTGCACATTTCTCAGGTCGTAGAACTCATCACTCTCAGAACATGTCTGTACCTTCAGTGTGATAACACACTGTGTTTGTGTAATCAGTGTGTATGTATATCAAGTAAGGGACTAATGCTGTGGACAGATGAACTGAAACAATCATGTACTTGTACAACTGCACATACCTGTAATAAAGCTGTGTCTAGGTAAAACATTTGAAGATATATTACTCAGTTTGTATCCTTGATGTGCTGCTCTTGTCTTTATGTGCAGTGTATATGGACCCTGCTATTAATGCCGCATTGTCAGACATCAACACATGCAGACTCAGACATTTTCCTGTAATTACAGGTTGCATCTTGGAGAAACCTTACCACACATTTACCCATTTAATGATTCTGTCATCTCAATGAGAGTAAAATACAAATTATAACAGTGTTCAAAGAACGTCTGTCTGGATACAACCAGGTCATCCATACACATTGTACAGTCTTAACCTTGCAAATATGTAAAGCACTCTTAGATAACTGCTGTTGTGAATTGGTGCTACATGTACATTTTACTCATAGAAGCTACAGAAAACATGGTGTCACTGTAGCTCCTGTAATGTCACCTTTTGGTTCGTGTTCAGCTTCACAACTGTTGTCTCGGTTTGAGGAAGTTGAGTACTAAGTTGCCAGCTAATGCTATCCAGATGGGTTAGCACGCTGCAAAGGTATTACGAGCAGATTGCTCACAGCTACCCGGCAATTTGTTCCAAGAAAAATACAAATAAATTAAATTACTAGAAGATTACTGTACCAATACTGGTCCTGAGTCTTTGACCCTGTGTTCTGAATTATTGACTCTTAATTTCTATTTGTCATTGAGTTTGTCCTTTTCTTCCCACCCTTGCCTCTTGTCTTTGATTAGTTTCAGCTGTGTCTTGTTACCCTGGTGTTTCCCATCTTCCTGGTTTCCCTGACTCCCTTTTGAAGTCAGAATCAAGTGGCCACTAGAGAAACTGAAGCTTCAGTACTCATCCTCAAACATACACGTTAAAGGCCTTTTGCATTTCATGTGTTAAATATATTTCTCAGACTCGCCAATTCTTAATGCAACTGTTTACACCTACTATGTAATTTTGCAGGACAAATTTGCAGCATTTATTAATTTTTCGATCAAGCTGGAGTTTTATGATTTTTAGTAAGTAATTTTTTATATATGTAGCAACTTTCTAGATTAAATCCATAAGTTGCTTTACAACGATCAAAAGGAAAAACAGTAACACAAAGATAAAACACTCATGAATGCGAATAAACAGACCTGACCAATCAGCCGTCTGCACGTGGTAATAAGCACGCTCGTAGAATACGCAATGATATGGACGTACAGTAGTAAAATAAATCAGTTTTACCTCAGACACACAGCTAGATGCAGCTCTGGGTCATATTTCTCTGCCTCCTCACATGTGGTCCCAACGCTGCCAGCGAGAGCTCAAACTGCCCCACTGACGTCCTGAAATATTTAAGAAAGAGGTCGTGATACATGAGATTCTCCTGCTGCCTCCTCCTGAGACCAGGACGAAGCCAGAATCTCAGTTTCTTCCTTTTCATGTTTAGAAAGATCAGGAGAAGCTCATGATTGCTTGATGTCGACGTAATTTTTTGTAAAAACAGTTTCAGTGCATATTAAATGACAAGTTTGCATGCAACAATTTTGGAATTTCATGGTTTTCCGGAACACGCTTCATGTGTAAAGGCCGTCAGTCACGATTACTACAAGGTCTGCATGCTACTAAGTTTAGCTTAAACCTTTAAGCACCCAGGGCACCAGGGTGGCTCAGGGTGTGAGCAGGCGACCATATATGCCGTGTTGCGGTGCGGGCGGCGCAGGTTCGATTCCCCGTCTCTCTCCTCCCACTTTCCTGTCTCTCTCCAACTATCAATAAGGCCAAAAAATATACTTTTAAAAACAACCTTTAAGCATCCAGTGTTCAGTGTCTTGCCCGAGGACACTTTGGCATGCAGACTGGAGCAGCCAGGGATCGAACCAGCAACCTTCTGATTAGCAGATGAGCGAACAACTTTTATCAGATTTTTACTGCACTACAAACTTGTTAAAATACATTTTAAAAGAACAAAGAAAAAACGAGTATATACAAAATATTATATTATTTCCTTAAAAGGAAATAGTACCCAGAGAGTGACATGTACAACATATACACAAAGGGGGGGGGGGGTTAGGTTGACAGTTTAAGACAAATCAGTCTGGTGTCACAGACAAATTCTCAATTAACCACAGAGACCTCAGTCAGATGATTTTCTTGTGTCTGCGAGGAAGCTGAATCACTGTCACACCACCTGCCACTACAGTATGGGCTGCTGTTTTTAACCCAGAGCTTGTTACTACACGTCCTTAAATTAACTCCATGCACAGTGAGCATGTGTGTGTGAAAGAGAGAGGCAAAAGAAAGAAAGTGCATTCACGTGCATCTGTCTGGTCTTTAAATGTCTGCATGCCTTTATCCACGCATTTGTCCTGTATTGTGTGTGCATGTGTGTGTGTGTGTTTGCCCCCGACACCACCAACCACAGGAAGAGTGGGAGAGAGGGGAGGTGGACACCACGGAGCGGTTAACCTCATGACATCACAAGCACCAAGACGATTGGCTGCTGCCGGAGGCTGGAAGGTTTATAAGCCAGCCGGTAGCTTTGCTTTCAGCAGCAGCATCACCGCGCAGCAAACAACATCCAGGCAAAACCCAGGAGATAAACTAAAGGCAAACCACGTCTGTGTGTTTCTGCAGCAGCCGCTGAAGTCCTGAAGCTTCCTTTGACTGCAGACAAGGTCAGAATGAATTCTTGCCACGCTGAACATTATTTTTTCTATGTGAACTGCTTAGATGGTGTCTTTTGATGCTTTCCTGTTGTTGTGATTAGATGAATGAATTCAGCTCAATATTTGGAGAAATCTCTTTAAGCTTGAAGGATGAATTATTCAGAATAAGAAGTTCTTATCTACATTTGCTGCATTCACCAGTGCATACCCAAAAGTATGTGGAAAGTCCTTTTCACATTTTAGTGTCCCCACATCTTTAATGATACAGCACACAACTTTATTTTTAACAGCTGCTATCTAGATGCCACCCATCACCGGTGTTGCACCTAGCTAATTAAATCTTCAGATGAGAGCAAATCTTTGTAGCTAAGTTCAAAATCATGTGAAAAGCCTTAAGAAGAATGCCCAGAGTTTGCTAAAGCAGCAGATTAAAATCTGTCTTTGAAACAAATTGTTTCTAAATGATTCATTTTACTAGTTTCTCTAACCTTTCTGAAAACCCTCTGTCCTGTGAGGAAGCCCAAAATGTTAAATGTTCTGAATGTTTTAGTGTTTAAAAACATTTGTAATATAATAGTTAAATAGTCCTGTCTGGGGAGGAAATGGTGAGATTTGTAACAAACTGAATCTTCTCTTTAATTTTCACACATATTTAAACAACCTTATCAGGAGTTAAAGTCAGTGTGGAGCAAACTAACAATAAACCCACAGCATGGTTTGGTTATCCACTGTGGTTTATTTCTTTATTAAGATCCCAAATGTCTGCCTGTGATTGGTTGGAGCCTGTGCAGCTGTTTGGGTTAATTAATGTTACGCTGCCACCAGGGACAGGAAGAGGAAGCTGTGGGCACAGGGAAACTAACCCAATGCCAACCAGTACTAACTAGCAACACTGCAACACACATACCCACAACAATGCGCTGCTTTTCAGCCACCTCAGTTTTTTACTGTCAAATATATTTTGTTATAAGTTATAAATCTAAAAGCTCTTTCAAACTTTCAAACTCAGATTTGAGATCTTACCTCTAACAATGCAAACAGTTTACCGCAGGCAGGCAGTCTGAATGATGGATGGATAAACTATAACCTGAAAATTAGAGGCTTTGGTCCAGACTGGGAGAGTCCTGGCAGACCTGCTGCTCTGATAATCCCCTTCTTCGCTCTGAATGTTTCCTGATTGCAACTCAGCATCCTAGGTAAACATTTTTAAGTAAATAATTAGGATAACTTAACTTAATGCAAAGCACAAAAATTAGAACTGGTTCTCCATTTGCACTCTCAGTTCATGTAATATCAGACTGACTGAGTGTCCTATTGGTCCCAGTTTGTCTCTGAGATGCCAAAGGTTCGACATAAGAGTGATTTTCCCAAAGTCTGAAGAAAGATCTGTGCAACCACCCATATGAAGCAACACTGCAGGAAGTCAGAGCTCACAATTTACGGACAGCACAGCATAAAACATCCCATAAAATCAGAATGTGTTACTTTTGCATGCTGGGTTTGGAACTGTTAAATAAAACAGTGTTAAAACAATGTTGCCATTTCCCCTGCTTCCACTCTTAATGCTAAGCTAACTTAGCATTGCTTCGAGTGTACAACTGAAAGAGCTGCATCAAACCTCCTGACCACAATAGCAATAAAGCTAACCTCAACACACACCCTAACCTTAACTCTAAAACAATTCTTAAACCCTCAAACAACCCTTTGCAAAAGGGAAGTCCAAACCAAAGTGTCCTCACTTTACAGCGCTCAGGCTCGGTCCTCACCAAGACAGATATACGAGAACACAGATACACAGTTAACGTCCACTGTACATGTGCACGTGCGGTTGTTTTAAATATAAAATCAGCACTCATTCCCCAAACAGCCCGAGTGAGATCCAGAAAAGACAGAACAAAATGTCCTGGATTTCAAGGTCTGAGGTTGCCTCAACTCTGGAAATCAGACCTTACCAGGCAGTAAAGAGCAAAAACGTTTTTATTATACTTTATTCACTAGGTTGAACACTAAAACTTGTCCTCATAAAAGAAAAAATGCATGCATGAATACAGTCATCTGACATGTTTCAGCTGCGCTGTGGCTTTCCATTTATAACTCAGTGAATTACACACTATAGGAAAAGTCCATCATTAAAGACTGACTGTTCTTCCAACAGCCAGCCCACGAATTTAAGGCTCGTTAAAGAACAGGAAGAGGAACGAGAAGAAGAAAGTAAAATATATGGATCAAAAGTTAAATCTGTTTTATTTACTGACAACAAATCCCAACAAAAGACAAACTGACAGTGAAATGATCTGGCTAACAAAAGCCCCACGTACACCGACCCCGCTACTGCAACGAGTTTAGGAAAATAGTCCCAAAAAGCTCTGCAGAATTCATAGACAGTAGAAACTCTAAACAAAGTTACTTTTCGGTCTCAAACCCTTTCGACCAGACACCCTCAAACTAAATTAATCCATCTCTAAATGATACCTGTTTTTTTCTCCGTTCTTTTGGACCAAAATCAGCCAGGACCCGCCTGCTCAACCACGCTGCAGAGCGATGTGATTTTCCTGCGCTGATGACAGAGAAAATGTTTTACTGTATTGAACTAAGTCGTCAAAGGCACATGGCTCTTTTTAGGTCTGTAATTAAGGCCTTAATGACTCCCCGGGACATACCAATGCCAGTTAACAGTCATGTGACTGCACAGGCTCCGCTTTTAGGAAGCAATCTGGCTGTGAGGCTGACATGTCATTGTGTTTCCTGTGAAGTTATGGCCCTCGGACGAGTATTTTGGTGCCGGGCGAGCTCTGCGTATCGTGATTATGTTTTATTGTTTTATTGTGCTGTGCGCTGATGTTTTATTGTGTGACTTCAAGCTGCGTTTTTCTGGCTTTCTCCTCCAACCAGGCACCAAACTGTGACACAATGAAAGTGGCTGTTGTGTTTGTTCTGCTCTTTGCCGCAGTTCTCTGCCGGCCGGTGAGACGCGTTTGTCAAATCTAAACTGCACCAACATAAAATAAATAAACGGAGAACATCCATCCACCCATTTGCTTCTGCTTATCCTGTTTTCTTCTTCTTCTTCTTCTTATTATTTTGTAGGCAAAAAAGGCTTCCAGTTCAGAGAGCTCTGAGGAAGTGGTGAGTATTCAAAGAGAGGCTGGTGGGGGAGGGGGACGGTGTGATGCTGAGTGGGAGATTTCCATGACGTTTGTCTCGTCCACAGGTGAGACGACGAGCACCTCCAGCCCTCAGAAAACAGGCGCCTTTGATTCTTAAGGCTCGTCCACCACCTGTGCAGGTAAAATACTCCTTTTTGTCCGCTTATTGTTTCGTCACAACAGTCAGAAACCTCAAAATGTGTTCAAAAATAATGTTTAAAATGTAAATTATTAAAAGGAAGACACAATATAATGGTCATGAAAACACATGAAAATTACAGACACGTGCCTCTTGGTGAATAAACATTTTGTCCCGTTTACAGTTAGGAAAGTCACTTAACTAATATTCATGTCAAACCTCATTCAGTATTTTAAATTTCATCTTTGGAGCAGAAATTGGATAAAAATCAGTAAATACGATAAAGGAAAATGATTAATATTTGTTGCACCTCTCCCATCTTGCAGAATGTTGTTGCAGCAGCGGCGTCCGCTTCAGATGAGAGCGCAGAAACTTCGGAAGAGGAGGAGGTGAGAGATCAGCCGTGCGGATCAAATTCCTGATAATTCATCAGGAATGATAATGTTGTTAAACACAGAACTGTGTTTCAATGGTTCCTGCAGCAGCTGCAGCAGCAGGTGGCAGCAGAGGGCACACCTGAATTCAAATCTGTGAGCACAGTCGCGGGTTCAGACACAGACTCCGTTAACAGCCAGGATAATGAAGACGACGACGATGATGATGATGCAGAGGAGACTGTGAGTTTGTTTCATTTGTTCCTTAAAGCCTCGTGTGTATCACAATATTTAAGGTTTCTTTAATTTAAACAAATTCAGACTTCAGATAGTTCAGAACTTTCTGCAAATGCAAATTTCAAATATACAATGCAAGTCAGCCAAAAAGGTCGCCAAAGAAGAGTCACAGGTTGTTCCTGCCTCTGACGGCTCTCCTGCCACATCTGTGTCTACAGGAAACTGATGAGGAGGAGGAGGAGGACTCCGACAGCTCCGAATCTGGCGAGTCCTCCACGCCTGCTCCTACTACAATAGTTCCCGTGGTCGTCACAGAGACACCGGCACCTGAACCGACCGACGACAGCATCGTGGCCACCATCGTCACCGACACGGCCCGCGGTGACAACCTGGGAGGCCACCCCAGCGAGTACAAGTCCATCGTCTATGTGGAGGAAAAATCCTACCACAAGGCCCCCGGGCCCTACAAGTCCTACGAGTTTGTCGACACGGGAAAGAAGACGGCCTATGCAATGACTGACGGCAATGAGGTGGAGAAGTTGCCAAAGGTGTACAAGGTACAGTTAGTGCTTAATGTTGTCTTTTTTCCTACATAAATGCACCAAAAGGTGCAGATAAATGGATTTCATCATTTCCATTATTGTCCATAAACCAGCAGTGATTTCTGGTCTTGAACAACAGGGCTTCAGCTTGGCCACTCCTCTTTTCCATAAAGTCTTTGTCTTTGCAATTTGGGAAAGTTAAACTTCACAAATGTAGCCAGCAGATACCCAGGCCAAGACTTGTGCTTCCACCTGCTGGTCGCTGTATGCAAATACAGTGGTCATCAGGTACCTGGGCAAAGGGCTGCTTACCTTCGTGCTGCTACAGCATGCTCAAGCCTGATTGGTCAGTAGCTCAGGAAACTTCCAGCGCCTAAAAGTTTGTCCCTCAAATAAAAAATAAATCCAGCTGTGATTTCCTCTTTATGCCTTCACTGTTGTTTCATATTACCATATTTAATAATATGATAAGTGTGCAGACTGACCTTCACATCTCTTCTCTGACCTCTAGACTATTTATGTGAACCATGAGCTCCTGGAGGAAGACACCAGCACCCCTGAGGTGGAGAGCCAGGGCCTGGATGCTTCCTCTGGCACACCCCAGGACCAAGACCCCCGCCAGGGCGCCCTTCCAGAGGAAGAGGAAAGCACCAGCACCAGTGACTCCACCACCAATGAGAGTGAGAGCAGCAGCACCCCTGAGGAGGAAGAGGAAGAGGAGAGCGCCAGCACCACCAGCGACAGCACCAGCCAGGAGACTGAAGAGGAGGAGAGCCAGAGCAGCGAGGAGGCGACGGCCACGCCCGGAGCTGCTGATGCCGACTCCGATGAGAGCGACAGCGCTGAGAGTGACTCTGACGAGGACGGGGCGGGACCCGACGCCACCACTGACATGCCAGCGGTCATCACCGCCAAATAAGCCGAGCGGGTGGTGGTGTCCAAACTGCATAAAGTGCGCACGCTGCATCCACGTGCAAAGAGCCCCCCCCCCCTCGAGCTCTTTCCCCCTGCAGGGTCAAACAGGGACAACCAAGGCTGAATGTTTTCATCATTATTCGTGTGTCATCTAAAAAGCACATATGCTTTTAGATAAATAAACGGTTAACTCTGCTAACCTGTGTGAATCCTGTTTGATCCAGCAGGGGAAAAGAAGTTAATTGAACTTTAAAAGGATGTTAAAAATGACGACTGCTACCTGTAACATGAGGTTGACTGACCTCATGACCTTTGGCCCTTTTCCCTTCTCTTCCAGAAGGGTACAAAGTCAAAACTGACAAAGAACAAAGATGCCGACAAAGCTGAGTCCTCTTGTCTACACTAGCACAAAACTGCCATTAACTAATAATCAATAACTGCAATTTGCAAAATGCAACGTTTTTATGCTTCTAAAGTAAATTGAAATGCACAGTTTTTATTTAAGTACATTTTTAATACTTGTAATCATTTGAGAATAATCAAATTTAAAACTGACATCAAGCCACACATTTGCTGCCAGTGTGGCTCAGCTTTTTATTGCTCGCTAACATTACGTTTGGCTGGTGCAGATAAAAGGATGCAGGCGAAGCAGAAACAGTTCCTCAGTGCAGGGTTCAGTCAGACACAGATGCAGTACACACACACACACAACACAGCCCTGCTTATTTGCACAGTTGCTACTACACTACATGACGGTTGTCCCATGTTGTTTACTGTAATGTACCATAATGTACCATTTCTAAAATATTAATAAAGTTCTTTTTCATAAAAAAGAGACAGTTGTTGCTTGTTATTTAGGATCATAATGAACAGTGAAGCAATGTGACGATTACGTCATGCAGGGCCGTGAAAAGAGTTTTCACTCTGTGAAAAACTAAGTAAACTGGTTCAGTAGCTTGCAGAACCACCTTTAGCAGCGGTAACTTTAAATAACATGACTTCATCAGCTTCTCACATCACTTTTTCTCCTCTCTTTATAATGTTAACTCAGAAACTTAGAAACCTGGATACCTGCTGGGTCAGGAAGGCCCATTTCCATCAATCTCTGACATGAAATACCATTATGAGCAGTGTCGGAGGCTTTTGAAAGATGAATCAAAAGAGCAGAGCAGTATTTCTTTGTTTTTGAACTTTCAATGAAAGCAGAACTTTGCAATTTCCTAAAACCCAACTGGGGAGGAGATCAGATCATCCAGATAGCTCTTAGGTGATTATTTACCAGCCTTTCAACAACCTTTGCTAAAATACAGAGTTTTTAAGTTGGACTGTAATTTTTGAAGAATCACCAGTACTGATTCACTAGGGGGCGCAATAAACACACTTCCAAATCTGTGGTAAAGTATTTTGGTTGCATGGAAAGATTAAAAGTACAAGACAACGTCTGTGCTGTTAACCAGACGTTGGGTGCTCGTGTCACACTGTCGTTGCCTCTGGTTCCCGGGGCTCTAGCCTTGTGGCTGTGGGAACTCTGTCCAGGTCAGGGGTCGTCAACTACATATGTCAGAGGGCTGGAAATTGTCTCGGCAGACAGTGTGAGGGCCAGATGCTCTCATGAAGTAAAATGTAATTAATACTGTCTCCTAATATATAAAATCAAATTTCCTTTCAAATTCATACTATTTTAATGATGTGATGTGCAAGTCATGCACTTACATGTTCTTCTATTATGTTGACAGTTGTTATGCTGACAGCACAATTGTGTGCAGCTGAGCACGGAAACAAAATGTTTGACAATAATGAGTTTATCTCTACAAAAATCTACGTTTCAGAAGGTTGTTTTTGTTGTTTTTTAAATTAATATAGAATCATGAAAAGTTTTATCTGGATTTTATGGTAAATTGTACTAATTTCATTTCACAGGCACGGCCTATTTTTCAAAATGTAAATATAGTAATTTACCTACTTTTTAATAAATAATATTTTGTTTGAGGCAAAACCAGAAGTATTTGCCATTTTCATTTTAGCGTGGATCCCACTGGCTCTTTGAGTGTCAAACCCCTGCTCTATACAAACAATTGTATAGAGCAGGTGCATTTACAATCCTATCACCACCAACAGAAGCGACTGCTCGGTGCCGACAGAAAATTCTTTACAGTAAGTCACATGGTCCAATCTTGCATTCTGATTGGTTCATGAGACACGGAGGCATTTACGGGCAATGGGAAATCACTGTTGGAAGCTTTCGGTAATTCAGACTAGTCAGAGACGGAAATTTAACGGGTTATGATGATGTATGTGCAGTGACAGTAGTATTCAGGGGGCCGGATGTAAAGCTCTGGCAGGCCGGATGTGGCCCGCAGGCCACCAGTTGACATTCCCTGGCATACAGGGATACAGGGTACAGCACTTGGCTACGTGGTGCCAGGACAACAACCTGACGCTCAACATCCAGAAAACCAAAGAGATCATTATGGACTTCAGGAGGTCTAGAAGCCAGACTCATCCTCCCATCTACATCAGCGGTGCTGTAGTAGAGCAGGTGTCCAGCTTCAAGTTCCTGGGAATACACATCTGCAGTGATCTCACCTGGAATCTGAACTCCTTCGTTCTCATTAGGAAAGCACAGCAGTGCCTTTACTTTCTCCGGACACTCAAGGAAGGTCACCTTTCTCCCAGGATCGTGGTGAACTTCTACCGCTGCACCATTGAGAGCATACTGACAAGCTGCATCTCTGTGTGGTACGGCAACTGCTGCGCCGCTGATCGCAAAGCTCTCCAGCGGGTTGTGAAAGCAACTCAGCGTATTACAGGCACCCAGTTACCCTCCATAGAAGACATTTACCACAAGCGATGCTTGGGCAGGGTGAGGAGCATTGTCAAGGATGTCTCCCATCCGAATCATGGGCTTTTCACCCTCCTACCATCTGGCG
>VOQJ01047908.1:0-11218 GCA_015052665.1 Apistogramma diplotaenia | reverse complement strand
GGGGGGGGGGGGGGGGGGGGGGGGGGGGGGGGGGCGGGGGGGGGGGCCGGGGGGGGGGGGCAGCCATGCTTGGCTTAAATCAACACATTCTGTTCTTCACCTCATTTAAATGACAGCTTTATTTAATTAACATTTCCAGATATAAAACCAGATGCACACAAAGACTCTTTAGTAAGTGATTGTCTCGGTCAGTGGAAGCTGGATGCAGGTAAACCAGGTTTAACTGAAAGTGAGTCAAAAGGTGACACAGCGTCTAACGTACAACCACCAGGAAGCTCCTGGAAAACACTGGGACACCAACGGCAACAGAGCTGGAATTTCAGCCGACGATCCGGTGAGGGGCGAAGGGAGACGCTGACGAGGGCGGGACACCGAGGAATCAACAGGAAACCAGGATCACTGTTCAAAGTAAAACACTGAACCAACCCAGAACCAGAGCCGTGCTGTTTAATCACGAAAACACTGGGAAACTGGTATCAATATGCTGCTGAGACCAGGTTCGATCACATACAACCAAATATTTTCAGGAGATGAAGATAAAAAGGATGAAATTATGCAGATTATGATTGTGACTGTTAATAATAGTTAAAACTTTTGTTTGTGTTAAGAAATCCCAGAAATAACTATTTAACAGACATAAAATAATATTTTTGCACCATAGAGGTGATTCCCAAAGCACTATTAGAAGCATTATTTCTGTGTACAAATGTATCTTTTTGGTTTTTCGATTATTCGATTGATTGAAAATACTTTATTGATCCCTTGTGGGAAATCATTTTTGGTTTTCAATGATTGCTGTCTTTTTATATTATAAACAGATGCAGCGGTAAAGTATCTCTGATTAGCTGAGACTTTGTCATATCTCTGCCTGGTGTGCAGTCTGTCCTTGAAAATGTGAGGAAACAAAGAAGAAGTGGCCCAACTAAGAAACTATTTACAGAAGATGCTCCGTGTCTGAGAGGAAGGAAAATCCAGACCTGACAGGATCTGAGAGACCTGTCTGCTGCTTCAGGTTATCCTTCTCATGTTCACTGAAGCCCCATCAGAAACGCTCTCAGTGGAAGAACTGCTTTCAACAAGTGATTCTCAAGGAGGCGAAATGGGGAGACGGGGCTGAGGCATGCCAGACTACTCAAGACCTGGCAGGCAGCAGGTCTTACACGGTGATGAAACCAAGTTTGTCTTTTATGGTTCAAATCTTCGTCCAAACAGAGGTCAGGAGAGATGGACAACAGTGAGGCTCTGCTATGGTTTGGGGCTGGATTTCTCTGCCTCTCTTGGCCTCTGAAACACATTTAAAATGCTGCATTGTCTGAGAGGACCAGGTCATAATAATACACATAACCTTTTTAAGCTTCTATATTCACACAGTACATGTATGATGCATATATGTTACATGTGTAGTCTAACATGCAGCCTCTAGTTTATAACTGCTGCAAACAAACGTTCAGCATTGTGAGTCCATGATAATTATAGAAGCCCTGAGCAAATTTTCTATGTATTAATACAGCAGGCAGCTAATAAAGGGGCTTCTCTTATAGCTGCTCCCCCTGGTGGAAACAAGACATTACAACCGATTTTCCTACATGCTGCTCAGGAGAGGTGCTACTTGTAGTGGGCCGCACACCAGCCGGGGGCCGACGGGGGGGTCCGCCCTCTCATGCACCTGCAGGAAGCTCCCGACCTGAACTTTGACCCCTGCACTGGCTTCATTTCTTGGGTCGTGGAGATCGCTGCTTGTTCGACACCAACCTAAATGCGCCGTGAATCACGCACTGAACCAGTCGTTAAGAGCCTTAACGGCGTCACTTGTTCAACCCGCTATTACAGATGAGAGCGAGATAAGAGGTTGATTCGCTTAATAGCATTTCCTGATATTCATTCAGCCATCAGCCGTTCTTCCTGATCCCCCCCTAAGTGTGAGATCTCAGTATAACATAGAGAGGAAGGACTTGTTAGTAATTTTTTCCCTTTCTGCTGTCAGATATGATGATGGTTTGAGGACAACGGCTAATGTTGAGCCTAAAAGCCTTGTGTTGAGTATGCATCATGTTCGAGTGCTTTTGGTGGTGATGTATGCCTCCCTGAGTGGCAGTTACTTGGAAATAGCAATATTTGTGTGTTTAATGGGAGTGTGTATTTTGAGGGTGTGAGACTGGGTGTGAATGTGTCGGCTGTCTTTCTTCAGACTATTGAGTGGCAGCCTTTTTCCAGACAATTGTACACCCCCACAAGTGAAAGAGACAACGTGAGAAAGAGGAAGCGATGGAGAGACAAAGAGAACGATGCAAACGCACAAAGTTAGTTTCCATTTTCAGCGTGTCAAGTGATTTCCTTTTATAGTGGCTTCTGTTCTTTTCCCATTTTTGATGCTAATGCCTATCATACAGTCAGATTATGCTTATTCACATATAATGCTTCACTATTTAAGAAGCACCAGATTGCACAGAGATAGCTCTATAGGTGTCGGTGCATTGAATATTACACTTACGTCAGTGTACCTTCATAAAAAATATATATATATTGTAGCACAAAATGTATATATTTTTTCAAAGTGTCTCTTGAGCAGATTCTGAAGAGGGATTTTTTCACGCCTGAAGCAAACGAGAAAATGATTAGTGAATGTAAGGAGGCTGAGTTTACCGGCACCAGGTCAGAGTTCACATAATGCACACATTTCTGCACAAACCGCAGGAAGCCCGGCTGCCGTCGTACCGGGCAGGAACAGAGCGCCGAGAAGGAGAACGTGTGGAGGTGGGAGTTAGGAAGCGGACAAAGATGACGAGTCACAGAAGTTGAACTCGCAGCACAATGGAGAGGCACGGAGAGAGAAGCAGTGGCAGGGCAGTGAATGATGGTGGTGGGCGGATGCACCCATGCAGCTCTTTATCAGAGCTCGACCGTTGTTTTCTCTGTTGCATATAAATAGCTGTTTATATTTGTTTCATAGAGTGTATGCCTATTGTTGTTAGCCGTAGGGTAGGTGGGTAGTGCTGGCCTTCATTCTGGAGAGAGTCAATGTATGTGTGTGTGAGTGTGTCCTCCTTTTCCTGCCTTTGTGAGGACCACTTTAACTTTCGGAGCAAAGCTGTGGAGACGTATTTTACAGATTTATTTTGGCAACTTAGTGCTTCTGCAGTGGTGTTGGTTTAGGAGCAGCATGATTAACGTGAAGCTTGCTGTAAAGCGAGTTAGGCAATGCAGCAAGACGTGCACGAGTGTAGCAGATGTATATGTACAGTTAACAAGAAACGGTCTTCTCCAAAACATAACTTCACTTCTGGTGTTCTTTGGATAAAAGCCATCGATCAGGTCCTTAAAGTTCAGTTTCAGTGAGAGGCTGCTGCTTTCCTTGTTTAACAGCCTGAACATCTGCATCAGGACCTGTCAGTCTCAGCTGTACATGTTAGGAATCAAGCAGTGGTTTCCTGCGTAGGACATGTCAGAGGGTGCAGTGCTGTAGCTTTAGCACTGCTGCTGCACCACCATCACCACTCTGTGGAGTCAACATCCAGATCCTCCACAGGATGCAAGTCTTTTAATACTTGAGCTTGAATTGGACAGTTGATCAATAACTCAGAATACATTTCAACTATTTAATAACCATCTCATCTCGGTCCAGTTTCTCCAATAACAATGCTCATTAAAAGAAGACTTAAGGCCAGAACCCCCCGTTTGCTCCAGTTCCCCATTGGCCGTCCTGGAGTCTCTGCATGCTCTGCCCAGGAGCACCGATGCACACTGTGTTCTGGCCTGCTGGAGTGGGCCGGCCCAGGTGTGGCTCAGTTGGACTCAGGCACGGTGCACATGTAGTGTGACCGCTAATCACGCCAAAGCACAGAACGCCAACTTCAGCTGCCGCTGCCAAAACAGCCAGCCGTGTTAAGCAGTTAACATATCTGTAACGCACCTGAGAGAGCAGTGTGTCCCAGGTTCATAAAATGACCCTAATTAAGTTCCAAAATTGACTCCAAAATCAACTCTGTTGGGCTCTGCAAGAGTGCTTTTCACAATCATGTGTGTGAAAAACTGAGAGTACGGGAGCGAGGAGTCGGAATGCTGGGCTCAAAATGATTTGTATATGGAGCCGTTAACCAGTAACTGCAGTCTGCAGGGGAGCCGGTCAGGCATGTGAGGAAGTGGTTCCCACTGTTCCCCCTCTATCCGGTTTCTTCTGATGATGCAGTTCAGGCTCACAGAGGGGCTGGAGCCAATCGCAGCTATCACGGGGTGAGTGGCAGGTTATTCCTTAGACAGGTTGCCGGTCCACTGCCAATTTAGAAAAGCCAGGTTATCTAACATGTTACTCCAGGAGTACCGGAGAGAACCCCTACAGACAAACTCCCCATAGGAAGGCCTCAGCCATCGGCAGGATTCAGACCCACTGTCTTCTAGCTAACCGCACCACTGTGCTGCCTATGTGACAGAAAGACAAATTGCTGCTTGACTTTTTTGAGAATTTAGGAAGCTCATCGAGGCCAGCATGAATATTTCTCACTGGCAATTTAAAGCTTCCTGTGACAAACTAACAGAGCACCCAGTAGGTGAAATCCATCTTTTAATGACCCTCTAGAATGAACTTAAATACACTTATCAGTTTCTGATTGCTAAAGCTGGCCAAAGCTCAGATGTCACCAACTGTTAATAATTTTCAATACAAATTGATTGAAGTCTGCACTCTCCGTTACTTGCCAGAACTGGTGCCCATAAACGGGCCGGGGCTGGATCACATTTGGGCCCGTGGTGCCAGGCCACAGCTGAGCGTGCTGGAGCTCGGCCAGCGTCAGCCTGACCCAACTGGCTGTGACGAGTCGGAGAGGGCTGCAAGGCAATTATGTACCTGGGAAAATGAAAGTCAGTTAGAGAAGCAGCATCGCTTGCTTATCAACAGTTGTTTATCCTCTCGTTTGGATAAAGAGGGACACTTTCGTCCTGTGCAGGATATCACCAAGTCATTCCAAGTGGATGCAACCATCCCATACAGGTGACGAGCTAAATTCCAGCAAAGTGGGATGTTTGCAGCTTGGAAAGGGAGGAAGAGTTAGAATTACAAAAGAACACGTTCTCTTTTTTTAAGTGCATGTCTGTTTTGTGTACTTGACATGACATTAAAAAGCAGCACTGTCTCTAATGAGTGCACATGCCACTCTCCAGAAGGCTGAGACAAAAAGTTATAGAAAGACAAGGAGCTGGGGGGGGGATAAGAAAACTCTTTTCACCCATTAAGACTCTGTCGACTGTTGCTCTTTGTCTACAGGTTTAATTAATGTAGAAAGTGTGAAACTGCAAAGTATGATCTTTAAAATCAGCGCTGCAGAACGGTGTGATGAAGAAAGAAGTACCTCAGAAGTGCAACAAATGTTAGAGTAAACATGGTCGAGGGTGTTCTCCCCTCTCGTAGAACACTTTACATGC
Organism: Apistogramma diplotaenia; assembly: GCA_015052665.1. Lineage (NCBI taxonomy): Eukaryota > Metazoa > Chordata > Actinopteri > Cichliformes > Cichlidae > Apistogramma > Apistogramma diplotaenia. The sequence goes on along the minus strand of VOQJ01047908.1, from coordinate 5,803 downwards.
TGGTGGAATTTCACGAGTACCGTCTTCAGGTTGGCCTTGTTAAAATCTCCCATAATAATATGAGCACTGTCGGGGTGGGCCCTCTGCTGTTCGTTAATGGCGTTCAGCAGGAGAGACTGCCATGCTAACATTAGCATCGGGTGGAACATACACAGCTGTGACGATCACTACTGTTAGCTCTCTCAGCAGGAAAAAGGCTGATTTACAGACATGTACTCGAGCTCTGGGGAACAATGTCTGTCTATGATTGTTCTGTTGTTACCCCCCGTTACCGGAGCCCATCTTTAAATCCCAGCGTAAGAGAGAGCGGCCTGTGTAGTTGGCGCTTTAGCTTTAGCATGAGGCCTGACCTGCATCCCCGCTTCCTCTGCCCTCGGCGGCACCTTCCAGACCTGATAACAATCCATGGAGCACCCGGTGGTCTCGCTGTGTCACCTGGGAAGTTGTGAGTGTAATGAAAATCGCTCAATATTGATATCTGTGTAGCAGTGTAGCAGTTGTTTGCAGAGATGAACGTACAAGAAGTGACAAAGAAATACAAAATGTACAAAAAGGAGAACCGAAAGGAACTGCATGCTCATTTGAATGGGAGTGTGCCCAAACTTTTGACTGGTACTGTATCATGTGCCTTGGGGCGACTGTTGGTCTGATTTGGCATTAGATGAATAAAATTTAATTTAATTTTAATTCACCTTGAAACTGAGTTCAGTCCACCTTCATACCATGCTGGGCCGACAGTTGCGAGAGCGCTGAATGACAAAGTTCAGTGTGGAAACACGGAGTCTGTTAATTTTAAGCAAATCGGAGCAGAAGACAACAAAAAACCTGCAGTGGAGGAAGAGGAGGAGAAGGAAGTGATTGTTAATAACAGAAAATTAATTTCCACTAAGTGAGTATGATATTAATTAAAAGCATCAGCCCGTAACTGATTAACAGCACAAATTGTCTCAGAGTACTCTCACATCTTCTCTGGCATCTTACAAAACATTGCAAACAAGGGAATTGACCAGAACGCTGCGTCGTAATGTGACAAAACTGTTACAAATCAAAGCAATAAAAGAAAACATTTAAGCTGTGATCTATCCTTTGCCTTCAGAGTTCGACTGATGAGTGAACAAATCGCATTAATCACCTCAGTTAACTGTTGAAGTAGCTGTGGCCCTCTCAGGGAAGGCTCGTACTGCTGTAATCGGCTAAATTTCATGGTGAATATACAAAGAAACATCAAGTGTTGAGTTACATGGCGTCTGTCTGCCGATCCGATAGATGAGTCTGGCTTTGGTGGTTGCCAGGGGAACAGTACTTGTCTGACTGTACTGTGTAAAGTTTGGTGGAGGGGGGGGGTTATGGTGTGGGGGTGTTTTTCAGGGGTTGGGCTCGGCCCCTCAGTTCCAGTGAGAGGAACTCTTAATGCTTCAGCACGCCAAGACATTTGGGACAATCTGAAGTTTGGGGACGGCCCCTTCCTGCTCCGACGTGACGGCACACCAGAGCACAGAGCAGCTCCAACCCGACTGGCCTGCACAGAGTCCTGACCTCAGCCTAATTCCCATAAACACTCCCAAACCTGTGGAAAGCCTTCCCAGGAGACCTGAAGCTGTTATGGCTGCAGAGGATGGGCCGACATCACATTAAACTCTGTGGATTAAGGATGGGATGTTACTCAGGTTCATGTGAGCATGAAGGCAGATGAGTGAATACTTCTGGCAGTGTAGTGTACATCCTGATGCAGTCGCTGTCTAAAACACCTTTGTGTGGGCATTTCGCAGTTGTCACCACTCTGTTCTCAGATGCATGAATACATTCATAGATTTCTGCATTTTACCAAATCTGGGTCATATTTTCATTGCGAAAGAGCCAACCTAGTAAAGTCTGATCCTGTGATTACAGTTTACAGGCTCTATGCACTGAGAGCAGAATTGATTGACTGTAATCTTAATCCACATATAATCTCTGGTATTGTTGGAGAGAAAAAACAGGCACGTGAGTTAGTGTTAATCTGAACCCAGGCTCCGACCTTGCCGCTCTCCTCATAAACCGGCAAACTTCACTTTATGCCAGTGTTTAATCCAACCCATATGGCATCAGATTTATCTGCAGGTAAATCAGCGGCCGGGATAAGGATCTCCTGGCTGGATTAATAGAGTGCAGAGGAAAGTAAAACAGGGATGAGGTAGTGTTTTAGGGAGCCGCTCCAGAGGCCCAGAGCAATGATCTGTGTATAAATGTCTGTGAATGAGAAAATATTTTAGAGCCACACTCAGTATATTCTCCTCACAAATGATGCTGTTACGCTTCAAATTAAATGAGAGGTCGATAAGATAGGTGTGTGTGATAAAATCCCTTTAATATATTGCCTTTGAAACGGTGTATTTTGTCCTGTTTTGTGGTACAGGGACAAGTTGTAACCGCTGCGTTATAAAATTTAAAGTGTAATCTTCTGCTGGCTTAATTGTTTGGATGCATGCGGGGCAGGCGGTGATTTGTTGGTCACTAAAACAAGACAGATATTGGAGCGTGCACGGTGGGCTTCCGGGCAGTAGTTTAGAGAGAATGGAGAACACAGTGTGTTTGGTCTCAAAGAGCTATGCCACTGCAGTAATGTCAGGGTTATGGATAGCCCAGTGCAGAACTGTTCTCTGTGTTTAAGTGTGTGTGTGTGTGGGGGGGCAGACTAGTTAAATCACCTTATATCTAGAACATACAGATTTCATCATGCTCAGCGCTCAGCCCTGTATATGTGGTGTATGCCAAGCTGTACACTACACTATTGGCACTATTGGACAACAAAAAGTATTCTTCTATAGTTGGCAGTTGCTCAAAACAAAGTTGTTGCCAATCAGACACTTTCCACATGTTGCTGCATGGTGGAACAAAATCTGCATTCATAACTCCATCATCACTTTGATGAGATCCCAACACCGGTGACAGAAACGTCAGAAACACGGCAGAACTGTGTTTTGACCTCCGTGCACGCTGGTAATGATTTCAATCAAACATTTCTAATCTGTGTTCATCACTTCATAAATCCTATTGCCTCTGATTTTCAGTGTAATCTGGCAAACCTCAGGCTTTTCTCCCAGTTTGTCTGCATGTATGTTATTTTATTACAGAGATTAGAGCATGTCACAGGTATTAAAGGTTTGAATCATATTTATCTGATAGACTCCACTTCATCCATGTAAATGGGGAGTCTTCTTCACACATTAGGGAGGTTTCTTCCTGTTCAAAGGGAGTTTTTCCTTCCCGCTGTCACCAAGTGCTTGCTCGTAGGGGGTCGTTCCGACTGTTGTAGAGTCTATACAGTCTTTTTTTAAATAACACCCTGAGGCGACTGTTGTGATTTGGCGCTGTACAAATATATACAGTTGAATTGAACTGACTTGAGGCCCCTCCCACACGAGAGGGACCATTGCTCAGTGATAATAAAGAAATGACATCCCAGCCATTTCTGGCAACTCGTATTCAGATCTTCCCTCTCAGCTAATGGCTGACTGTGGGCCAGTGTCAGAGAAGGTGGAGATGTTATTAAGAGGCGCCTTGTTGAGTCTGACTGCTTGTTTAATGACACTTTTGCACCTCCTGTGCCTCAAAAAATCTGCTCTCCCAATACTTCCTACATTTAGCTGCTGACATCATAGCTGAACCAGTGACACATATTTTTAATTTATCAGTTCACCCAAACTGTACCCCTGACCTATGGAAATCAGCCTTTGTTCTGCCTGTATTAAAAGGTGGCGATCAGACCACACTAAATAATTATAGGCCCATTTGTGTATTTTAGCAAAGATTTTAGCAAAGATCATCAATGAACAGTTTAAGCATTATTTGTATTCAAAGAATATTTCTTCACCTTACCAGTCAGGCTTTAGAAAGGCCTCCGTGAAGGTCCTGAATGATGTCAGTGAACGACTACGGTGCCGCCCTCTTCATAGAGCTGTTAAAGCCTCTGATCATGAGATTCTGTGTCACATGAGGTTTACTGAGCAGACTATGGGTTGGTTTCTAAATGATCCTGTAAACAGTGTGCACGATATGGTTGTCAAACATCAACGTATACGGACATTTGTTCTTTACCAAACATCATCAAACTATCAGGCTTTTGGGACAAAAGCTTCTCCGCTTCAGAAATGGATCAAATGAATCTGAGTAGCAAACATTCTAAACATGGAAGTGTGAGCTCAGATTCTGAGGTTTATTTTAGTGTTTGCAAGAGTTCAAGACAAAACAAAAGTCCATGAAGCCGAACTCACAGGAAAGCCATCAGAACAAACAGAGGCGATTAACAGGTGTTAAATACACACACACACACACACACACACTGAGATCGAGATGGTGTTTGTTTCAATATGAAATTTTTATTTCCTTTTATTTGCAGCACTTGGTGACCTGTTGTGCTTATTTAGATGCCACAAATTCATCTCTGGTCTTTTTGTCTCCTTTTTTTCTTGACTGTCACCTCTGGTATTGTTATATAATGCACATATTAATAATAAAAAAATAATACAGAGAGAGTTTATACATAGAGCTGCTCTTGGCAAAACAAATGTGTTTGGCACAGCAGGGCGTTCAGATCATGCGTCTGCCTGCTGAAGCTGCAGGCGGGACAGGAAGGACGGGTTCAAACAGGAGAGAAAGAAGTTCGCTGCAAACCAAAGATGGAGAAGGTTCACCTTCAAAGTAAGAGCTTTTTGCAGCCGGCGCGTTTCGTTAGGCACAACTTCAAGTTTACATATTCGGTTTGTGCTGCACTCCATTCAAACTGTGAGCACAGCAAAATGCCAGCAATCATTTTCATTATAAACCAATATTTCTAAATCAACAATCTCGCATCACTCAGACCAAAGTAAGCAGTTACAAACAGACCTGAAAATCTATTGATTAACAAATCAGAACGATCCCTCTGTCGGGGGCTGACTTATGTTCCACTCATTCGTCTCCATCATCAATGAATCTGTAATATGTAAGTAGGCTTGAAAAATATTTATTTTCACCTGTATCGATAACAGAATATATTTTATTTAAAAAATGTACATGTTGGCATAAATAATGCTTATTTGTTGAAAAAATGAACAAAACTAAAGTAATTCTGTTCCCCAACAAAGGCCGGCAGGTCCATAATAAACTGAGTTCAGTCTTAGTCCTTCAAATGGAAACTTCCTCATGTGAGGAGCAGTTGGTACCATAAACGTGTCATCAGGAAGTTTCAGCATCAAGGATATTTATTAATTAACTTTTTAATCTGCTTTATATGCAGGCGCTGTTTGCATGAATGGAGTAATGAAATAATCATCAAATTTCAATAAAAGGGATAATAGTGGGTTAATCTGTTGGACGGCCTGGATTAATGAATTGTTTAATTAATATTAAAAAAACTGGTCCACTAAGAGAACTCAAATTTCAAAATCCAACCTGTAACTCGAGCATCTTCTAAATTAAAAACAAAAAAAACCCCACAAGCTTTCTTTGAAAAACAGTGTTGAACCTGATGGAGTTTAAGCATCCAAACCCCAAGCAGGATGGAGCGGGTGGAGAAAGGTGTCAGGATGGATATGTGACAGAGGGGTAGCTGCATGATGTATGGTTTGAAGATGGTGGCAGTAGAACCTGAGGTGGCAGACTTGAAGAGTCTGTGTATGTCTGGTATCGTGGTGCAGTATACAGGAACATCATGCCGAGTATGACCTGGAAGTCCCAAGATCAAAGTGGGATACACCCCCAAGTGTGGTTGAGAACAACAGTCCTGTGGGACTTCCAGATACAGACAGACAAACTTGTGATGGTGAACCATCCGGACATCGTA
>VOQJ01047907.1:22993-37448 GCA_015052665.1 Apistogramma diplotaenia | reverse complement strand
AAAATATATAAATATGTATTTTTTTTTTTTTTCGTTTTTATATATATATATATATATATATATATATATATATATATATATATATATATAATTTTTTGGCTAATCTGGGGGCTCCCAGTGGTTTCTGATTCAGTTATTCCGGTACAGTTCAGTACACTGGATACGACCGTGAGCAGGGCTGGGCTGCATGGCTGAAATCAATAACATGACATTAAAACAATCACCACGAGGTTGACAGATTTTCCAGAGAGGGACGGAAAAGTAAGTTGAAGTCGATGTAGCAGAGATGGACACGTGTGAAAATCCTCCATTTCCCATAATGCCTGACTGAGCCCCATATCCGTCAAACATTGACCACTCCGTCGTTATCAGAGCTAAGTTACGCAAAATCTCGGTAACGTGGAAATTCATGGCCTTTAATGTATTTCAAGACAATTTTTTTTTCAGTCCAACATTAACCCAAGAAAAACAAGAGCATTAGGCCCACACCCGAGTGCACTCCCGCTGCTAGAAGTAATAACTAAAACACCGTATTTATATTAATCCACTCCTGAAAATAGTCCCCAACAATTGCACCCACATTTCGTCATGTTGAGTGAGGAAATTACTCTTTTAATATTTGATTTGTGTGTTGTCATACGAACGTCACAGTGTACTGAAGCTGAAAAGTATAGAGAGCCATGTTTTTATGGGACAGGGCTTTATTCTATACAGCACCAGTCGGGAACTTTTGGCTGGTGCTCTAAAAAAACAGGCGAGGAAGTTACTGTACATAATGAGAAGTTTAGAGGAATGGTTTACAAATAAAATATTGAAAAAAAAGTCGGAATAGAGATTATTGAGAAATTAGATGCAGGAGTTTTCACACTAAGTATTTCATAATTCTACCTTTTAGCCGTTGTGCCGTCTCAGGAGAAATGTATGTCCAAGCGCTCACCATCAATCCGGCATGTTTATTAAATCACCGCCTAAAGCCACACATTAGATAGCACATTTTGTTGCACTAGATGTCTAGAAGGGAGCTTGGTTTCAGTTCTATTCTAATGCAGTGTTGCTGCTGTTTGTTTCTTTGTTTGAGAATCATATAACCTCTGTAGGTGGGATGAAACCTGTGATTCATCAGTTACCTTAATGCATTCTGTCATTGTGGTAACATTCCAGTAGCTCTATCGAATAAGAGCAAAAACAAACTACTCCTCGCCTTGTTTAGGACCTTGGAGAATCCTTTTAAAGGCCCCTGCTAGTCCACAATTTGTACCTTTAGAGTGAACGCGCCCATGCAGGAGTGCATTACTCCGCTCAAAAGCTTATTTACTTGCAATAATGTACTGATAGTCTAAAAGGGGCTCCTACAGCACATGCCAGACTTAATGATTCCTTCTTGATCAGACTTCTTGAAGATTTGGTTTCACACATGTCTGTGGATGTTTCTTTTTAATGGTGCGCAGTATCAAGGTTCCACACTCAGTGACACATGCTTCTGCACTCCCACTCCGCAGCCTTCACGAGGATCCCTAATTAATGTGTCGTGTTCCTTTTTGTGACATTTTCCAAAGTAAAGATTTAATATTGCAATAAGAACCCAAATCATAATCTCTTCCCACAGCTTACCAAGCAGCAACTGAAAACATCCTGAATCTAAGTGCAAAGGAAGGTGTCACTGGGCATCCCTGTGTTTTATCCATCCTTTTGACTCTGTCAGCGAGACCAGTGGCTTTATTTGGTGTCATTATTTCGGGATACTCCATCTGTGACCTTTCCTCGGCTTCATAAGTGACGTAAGAGTCGGAGCTGAATCTAATGTCGCCTTGATTGTATATAAATGCAAATGTCTCTACTCAGCCTACGTACTTTTCAAGTGCGTATGATATGGCTGTGCCCTTCAAACTGCAAGGACACGGAGTCATTGAAAATTCAGCCTTTTCAAGGATTGATACATAATAGCCCCCTTTCAGATTTGCCACCTGTCTGCATTCTGAGCTTTTCTTTTCAACACGAGTATATGTAGGTTTTAAAGGTCCAAGTCAGGTTATAGACACATCTGAAAATGAAGTTTTTCAGAAATACACGGAGATGCCGTGTTTTATGGGCTGTACAGGCTCCCATACCATCCCAGTCCAGCTTCTTCAGGCATGGTTGAGGAATAATCACAATTTTCCTCAACTAATGAAGCAGTGTGCATGGTCCACAGGGTCATCTGGGTTCACCATATTTTTAAGTGTGGCTGAAACAATCAGTCAGTCTATCGGGTGGTTAATTGACTGAAAACAAATGAACTTTCCAGATAATTAGTTAAGTCAATCAATATTTTGGAAAACACACTCATGTACTCGTGTTTTACCACATGTTGCTTGGCACGGAGTCAGTAGTTTATTTAGTTTGGTGCATGATTATTTATTTACTTCTTTTGGCTAGCAGTTTCCCCTTGTTTCCAGTCTTTGTGCTAAGCTAAGCTAACCTGCCGCAGCCTTCAATCTATGCATGTATAGGATTACTTGACAAAATCTTGCATAATAATAGCATTATCCTATTTGACAGTTTATTGAGTAATTCATATATTTGATATAATATTACATCTCAGATTTGATCTGGAACAACGCTAATAATTAATCATTAATTACTGAAGATGTTTAGCATTATTCTTTACCTGTGCACTAACAGATTTGCAGGTATGCAAAATATACGGCTGAATTTCAGTAGTTGAAGGAAACAAAATGAAAAGTTTTTATCTGTAATTTCTGAGAACTGTGAATTCATGAGGAAATTTACTAATGTTATGAAATCAGTTTTAGTGTTTCTTTAATGAACATTCCACTTTAGAAATCAATGTTTTATCCTAAAGCAGGTGGTAAAGAGTAAATGCTGCAGAAAGCTGAGACTCATCCTAACAGAAATCACAGCTTATTTTCTTAAACTTGTGATTTAATCTTTTAATTAAATCTTAAAAGTTTTCCACTACAGAGACTCCAGGATCACTTCCAGGTATACCTAACTAAAACTATGCAATGACCTTGCAGAGAAAAAACTACCTCCATGAAGGTTATAATGTTCATGACGCCCGTTCACAGGGGTGTGTAGTGTATGTATAACATATACTTCACAGCAAACCTTTTGTGAACCATGTAGGAACTCAATCTGCAATTATTGATTGACCTGTGCGATGTTTGTCTGTACTGTGTGTGTCTGTACTGCGAAAAGCAATGATCTCAAGCTGCGCAGGAGTGTGCAGCATGGGCCTCAAGTAATTGATTATTGATTGATGGGGGTACAATATCATTTTATATCTGTGCAGTAATCTGCTTTGTTACCAGTGTCAATGAGAAAATTGATGTGAATCCACTTTCCTGGGAGATCCGGACTGCAGCAGTGGGCTGCATCTTCTGCAGGATGCACTGTGAGCCAACCTGCTGCAGGTTCTGACACCTGCACCGACTGCGCTGGTCAAACGGAGGTTTTGAATCACAGTCGCCACGATGAAGAAAAATCTAATGATTTCATGAAACAAATTAACTGTCTAATAATTCCATAAAATAATTAACCTGTCTGCCCATGAAAGGAAGCCAAGCTGACTGTAATAGAGTCATTATAGCAGCTTGATTAAGCACATCACATTACAAAGATGTCATACTAAACTTTAAAGTTCAAAGGAACACTGGCTGTGCTTTCTGTTCTTTAAGGTGCACGGCCTTTACTGTTCACTTAAGCTGTGCTGTTTAAATATGGTACAAAGCATTTTGATCTAAGTCCTAAGTTTACATTTTTTTTTACCACTGCTAGTGTCTGTCAGTGCACACTTTGTCATATTAGTTTAGGTGCATTATACATATTGGAGGTTTCTACTCGACACTTGTGTAGGTGTGGGAAAAAACTGCATTAAAAATTCCCTCTCCAATGAAACGGTGTCAGTGATGCTCTTGATACTCTTGTTTGCACACAAAGCACGATTCCAGAGAAATCCCAGTTTATGAGCGTTTTTGTACATTTTATGTTGCTCTGTGGGATAGTTTGACTCAGCCCACAGTATTCTATAACAACTCTCCCTACGCAGCGCCGCAAAATGGCAACAACACTTTCTTGTATACTATTTCAGACTGTATGAGGATTTGTTGCTGTGCCTCTTTCTCTTACATAACTGTAAGTTAAACTTTTGTTGGGACAGCACAAGAACCTTTCCAAACCAGAGGAGATGAAGCTGCAGCTATGCCAGCCTCTGATCTCAGGCTTTCTACAAAGATCCCTTTGCAAAGTTCAGCTTCTTCTTCTTCATTTGATGCTCTTGTTATGACTGCCTGAACCTGAGCTTGTGTTTGAAAATGTGAACTCTGCAGAACACTTCAGTGAAATTAATGCAGGTCAAAGAAAGTAAGGATCCACAGCACGACGTCACTTCACTCGGAATGAATGAGAGCTCAGAGCAGCAAAGTCTGAAACTTGTGTGTGTGAGTGCAGCTGCAGGGGGTAGACACAGAACTGGGGGTAATATTGTTTGTGGTTGCTGTTAAAGGGCATATGGTGTATTTTTATGAAAGTATCTACTGTACAGTATATACATGGCTAGATATGAACTGTATCTTATACTATGATTTTTCTTCCACTCTATTAGAAACACACCCCTTTGTATGTAATCCCACTTGTATCAGTAAATAATGTAGCAGTACAATATTTGACAGCAGTACAGAAATCACTCCAATTCACCAGTAAGTAGCTGGATTAAAACTATGTGTTTTTTCAAACCGTAGTGACCTATTAATCAGTGCTGCCAGCAGCCTGAATACTGAGCTCCCTGAACCTTTTATCCCAGACTCAGATTTTTCTTCATCCTGCTTGTTTTTGCGGCCGTCGTTAGAAACTGCATCTCCAGGGAAAAAAAAAAAGAGATGAAACAAAATCCCTCAACACTAGCAGCAACACTGCCGCTTCTCCAATCTGCAGCACCGACGCACGTCTAGTGGGGAACCTTGTAGATGTGCCTGGCTTTAGTGGCTTGTTTAAGGCAAGACAGTGGAGTGTCAGGGAGCGGGGAATGGGAGACATGAAAGGCAAGTTAAACTCCCTCTTTGTCGGTCCCTTTGCCCCTTTGCCTCTCTTTCTACATCAAAGTGCTGGAATCTTCATAAGAAAAAGCCATATGCATCCCACTGCAGCTGTAGTAGGAGGGGATGTGGAGAATTTGCCCGAGTGAGCATTGTGGACGCTCCATTGTTTCCCATATGTACATTAATCCTGAGCCAGGCTCCGGCGTAGACTCTGAGAATCCAAAGCGTTGCTGACATTTCAGTCTACATAGGGGGTGGATGCGAGTCAGAGGGCATTTGTGCGTGTGTTGTGCATGTGGGTGGGGTGTGTCTAATACCCTTTTTACCGCTGTGTAGGAAAAAAAAGAGAAAGAAACCAAGCTTTCCTCTTTGTTTAATCCACAGAGGATTTTTTTTATAAGCTGCTTCCAAATATTCTTATGGACTAAGCTGTTGAGTTGTGTAGAAAAATGTCTGTCTCATTAATGAGTTTTTCTTTGCAAAATCAGTTGAGGGATTGGACTGTCGCTCCCAAAAGGCTGGAGGAAATTGTTTTTCAGACATGCGTTTCAGGAAGGTTAAGAACAAAATGTGTGTGAAAACGGCCACTTTCTCATCATCGTTCTGTCACCGAACTAAAGGACGAAACTGAGAAACCAAACAGAAAGTGGAAATGCTTAGAGGACACGTGGGTTTTTTAATCATCCTGAAGTATGCCAGCCCGCACTCAAGAGATGCTTTTACTTTAGGAAAATAAATGCACGCCTATTGTTCTAATCTTTTCTCTGGCCCCTTTTAACTTTCAAGTGCCCCACATTTGGATACAATCCAGATTACTTAAATACATTTGTTTATGTACACTTGGCCAAGGCTTGAGCCATATGCTGCCTTATTATATAATGTATGAAACCAGATGTTTTACATCACTGTACCAGAAATTTTACTAGATCGACAAGTCTTAGCACCTGTGATATGTACCATCATCTAATAACATTTGAATGTAATGTTTGCCTTATACTGAGCTATAGCTTGGTGAAGCATACTGAGATCCCACACTTGAGTGGACCTGCCTTCCTCCTTCACTGCCTGTCCTCTTGTCAAGATGACGGCATTTTGCATCTGAAGCTGCTGCTTAAGAGTTACAGACGTAGAGGAAATAAGAGCATTTATTCTCAGAACAAGAAAAAAAAGGCTGTGATCTTCACAGGTGAGCTCAGTTGTGTGCTTTCTATAGCTTTTGTGTCTTGCATCTCAGTAGTTTGTGGTTGCATTCACTCTTGGCTCTTTTGATATGAGGCAGCCATTTAATCCAGCCACGGCCATGAAGTGTAAGTTATGTATCTGTCATGCACAATGTGTCTTACAAACCCTGACTATAATACTTGGTGGACAATTTGTGATGTAGTCGCTTAGTATTTTAGCGAGGCTTGCTACCCGACCATATGTGAGGCTGAAAGTGTTTAGCTGTTCCGAATGACCGCATTTGAGCGCGGGGGTATGCAGCCTGCTGTCACAGACTGGGTGAAAAGCAACAGCTCACACTCTCAGACACTCTCTTCATATTTACCCTTGCTTGTGCATTGGCACGTGTTGAAGTCATCTCCAGTTTAATCAATCGTTGGATGCTGCAACCCAAATTCCAGTGTCATAAATGAGATGCTGTTTGAGATGTTGTGTCACTGTCCCATTTAGGTCATTTTTCTTATTGTGAAAGGAGCTGCATCAGCTGACGACTCTCCCCTGTCATTCAGTCATTATCAAGAGTAGCCCGGGACCTCCCCCATCACAGTGGGAGGGACACATCAGGTATGGACATTGGCAATGTGGTTGACTGAGCAATGAAGGAGGCCCAGACAGTGATATCTGGCTCTTTTTTTTTGGCATAATGAGGATTATTCGTGTCCTCTGTAAGAAGTCAAACTGTTTGGCTCATCAGCTTATACTTCACAAATATATTTTTGCTTTTGTCTTTGTGAAAACCATCTCAACTCAGTTCTCTTTTTCATCTCCAAGTAAATTGCTGTTTGCTGCAAAGCAGAAAGCGCGGCACTTTCTGAGTCAGAGGGTTTTTGCAGAACTGACGTGCATTAACATGCATCCACGTTTACTAAAGCAACACCGAAATGGACTGCATTTCTATTTCCTTCTATCTGTTAGTGATAGAAACTAGTACATTTGCATAAAAATGTAGTGCGTTGTTGCTATAAATTCATGTATAAATGATGCAGAGTGTAAAACTTGTCACCCAGGTCCCTGTCAAATGCTAGAAGACGAAACATTAAGGAACAGCAAACTCTCCCAGCACTAAAGTAGTACAATATTTATAAGCCATCCTGCAGTACAGCATGTGAGGACTGCATGAGCACCTCTCACTTTCTCCTCGTCACCTTTGGCTCTTCTATGCTTCCCAACAATGATCGGGAGAGACGTTTGGTAGTGAGAAATACAATGATTATAGGTTCAGGCATTGATCCGTGTATTGAGCTATATCCTCAGATTCATTGACGCTGACAACCAAACTCTCTCCATTGATTTTCACTGTTGCTGTTGAAGGAGTTTTAGCTCCCAATACCACGTCCCGCTCTCTCTCTCACACGCACGCACTCGCGTGCTACGTGCCGTAAGCCAAGCAGGTTATATGCCGAAATGTACAAGTTGTACTTTCCTGACCCACTTCATCAGCATTCGTGTGATTGTGTAAGCAATCACTCAGGGCTCTACAGGATGGAGTTTTGATAGCACGAGGAGGAAAAAGTGCTGGAGGAAGTCAGAGTATGGTCACACTACTTTATATTCATGGTGTTTTACATCATGCATGGAGAGCAATGAATTTTCCAACCATGCGAAGGAAAAAAAAAAATCAAACAGCCCGGCTTCACCTTGTCTCTTACATCAGCAAGTTGCTCCTTTGCCCTGAGAATGCATTTTACAGGCAAACATCAGCTGTGTCCCCTCGCTTCAGAGTGGAACGGAGTAAAATGATCGGGTGTGCTTATTAAAACCTATCACAGCTGCATCTGCCTAAGACTCTGCCAAGAACATCTGGGAAGAGGTGATAATAGCTTTCTTGTCCATTTAGACATGTCTCTGCAGAACCCCACTGGAAGCGCCTCTGTGATTACATGTGTGAGGCGCAGTTGAGCAGGGATGTGGAACCTGTGAAGAAAAATACTGATGGCAGTATAGGAAACAACATCCTCTACTTCCTGTGACTTTAGATACCAGCCAACACAAGGGAATCATAGCCAAACACTTGTTGTTGCTTGTGCAGTATTCTGTTAGGACTCCTACAGTGGCAGAAATAATTATTTGGTCCCCTGCTGAATTTGTAAGTTTGTTCACAACAAAATGAGCAACCTCTGATTTTTATTTTAGTTTCATTTTAATGGAGAGAGACAGAATATCAACCAAAAATCCTCCAACAAACACATTAGCCCTCACCTCGCTGCTGGACATCTACAGTGAGCTGTAGATACCCTAAAAGACCCTCACCAGCCATCTCACAGCCTATTCTCCCTGCTGCCATGTGGTAGAAGGTTCAGGAGCATCAGAAGTAGATCCAGCTGACTTTTCAACAGCTTCTTCCCACAGGCTGTTGGAGCACTGTTTTTATAAGAATCTTCAATTACATAAAGTTATAAATTGATTGATTGTGTTGCCACATGGCTGCAGGGGTTCAAATACTTCTTTCATTCAATTACATGCAAATTCAGCATTGGATCAAATAATTATCGCTCCCACTATATATAAATAGGCTTAAAAGTTCTTACATTTTTTAATGTAACTGTGAATTGATTAAACAAATCTGAGTTTCTTTATTTTTAGTTTGCTGAAAAGTGGTTGTGCTGTTGCAGAAGTGTTTATGTGGGATAGCCATAGAGTGCTTCCACAAAAACCTCTAGCTAGAAAATAGTAGTTATGGTAAGCAACCTCAGTTCTTTGAGTTTCTGAAAAGTTCCCCATTATGGATTTTACATTTGTTTGTGTGCAGTGACCAGAGGGCAAGCCCAACTTTAGCATACGGTAGCCATTTCTGCCTCTGGCCGTTCCTTCGCTCAGCCTCTGGCTGCTGCTCCATTAGCTGTAACCCAGTATTTGGGCAATTGACGGTTTATTTCATCATACCTTTTTGGAAAATGAAACATGATATTGTGGTTTATTAGCGTACAAGATTTTGAAATCTTATGTCCTCAAGTAAATGGACAGCTTTTATGCAGTGTTTATCCGGTCAGTTCGACCACTCAAAGCACTTTGCTACAAGCTACCTTCACCCACACAGTACTTACCTGCAGCTCTTTCTCATCAACTGTTCTATTGGCACCTTTCAGTTAATGCAGATTGAGCAACACGTTTATGTTGTCTGTTTCTACCCCCTCCCCCATTCTTTTGTTATGTGACCCATTGAAAAACGACACATGATGGTTGGAACATTAGTAATATTTCGTCATGGTTGTGTGTCTTTGGTGTGTGTCATGTTGCAATGCCACCAGCAGCCAACAGAAAGAGTTCATGTCACTTCCTGTGGCAGCCACAATTCACACTACTTTTTATTCATATGTAAGGATTTATACCATTTTATTCTATAGCTGTTTGAATATTTGTTTTTAAAAGTATAATTTTTGCATTAGATAGACATTAAAAATTTTTATGCTCATTACAATTTGTATTGAAAATATAATATAAGCAATACTTCATCATCCTCGCTTTGTTGTTATAGGGAAATGCGATGCTTAACCAGCTAAATTCCAAATGTAGGAAAGGGAAGTGCATCTAACAATGCTAATTTGTTTGTTGAAGAGGCATTTCTGCGTTTATTGGCATGGTGATGTTAAAACTCAGAAATTGTCTGGCTGTATTTGCACACCTGATTACATATTTAATTCATGAGAAGATGCTCCAAAATAGTAAACCTCTCGTCCCCACCCTCGCCTCCATTGTTTCAGCTGACTGACCTGACATGAGACTTAGGATGTACTCATGTGTGAAGTTTTGGGAAGAGCACTCACGTGAATCTGACTTTGACAACCTCAAAGACAAACAGGCGGATTTTCCTTTCACACAATATGAATATCATGAAATTTGTGAGAAATGTGTGTGTGTGTGTGTGTGTGTGTGAGATGCTATCTCTGAAGGATGAAATACATAAGAGGGCTTTAGATTTCAGTCAATATTTATAAATAATAAAGCATGAATGGAGATTAGAACTACAGGATGATACTGAGCAGCTCAGCTCAGCTTCTGAGTAAGACAGCGGTGAATATGTAAATATGTTTCTTATCTGAGATCAACGTACTGTATATATGTACCGCCTGTGCACATGTGTCATTAACATGGACTTTACATTAGCTTTATATCAACATTTTTCAAGTAAGCAATTAATCAACAAACTAGTTTCCCATGAAAAATATGGGTTAAGTATAAAGCTGTGCCACAGTACTCCCTAATTTTGTTGTGAGTCACACTTTTTTTTAAAGTGGGAGTTCGTAAATACTGAATTTTTCTCTCACAGCCAGTTTACTTAAAGCAGTGACATTAAAATGCAGCATGGTGTGCAGCTAGGCTTTTACTTATTTATCCCTAGTTCTGCCAGGCTACATCCTGGCAGTTTTTTGGGGGCCTGTGTGCAGTCTGAGAGAAACACCTGCTAATAAACTCAGGGTTAACATGAAATATCACTGAAGGTATTTTTTTTGGACGTAATTTAGTTACAATTAAAAGTCCTTTTCAAGCACATTTTAATTCTTGGAATCTACTAAAGCAGTTTGCATTCGTTAGGGCTCTCTTACTTTGAAACCAAGCATTTAGACCAGTGGGAATTCTCTGTCTACATAAATTATCCCAGGAAGTTGAATCTGTTTAGTCTGGCTGTGGCGTTTTTAGTGGGAGAAACTCATCCAAGATGCTTCTTCAGTTTCAGCTGACTGAAAGCTTCTCCAACATTATACACAGCACAGTTGCATAAACAACTTGGTGTTTAAACTAAACTCTGTCTTTGTTTACTCGAGATTTCAGAAAACATGCAGATTAAAGAGGGACTTAAACCATTAATCAGCCAGAAAAACAACGTTTAATAGACATACTTTAAATATTTCACCCAAAACTTTCAAAAAGTTGCTTTTCTTCGTGGGCAATACATGTAGTGAAATACATCAATATAGTTTCTTTATCTGTTCTTGGCAGATGTTCGGTGTTCAAAAACCTCGATGAAGAAACTGTCACCACAGAACCTCCCAAAGCCACAGAACCCTCACGTGGATCCCAATACTTATGCAAGCAAAAATGTAACTGTGAATAAATGCATTTGTCAAGTGAATATATAAGTAACAGTTGCTAAACAGAGTTCATCTAATTTAAATCTTGGATAACAAGGTCAAAAGCACCTTTAAGCAAATATAAGTTAATCACACTGTGTTCACTGCACCTTTTAAGACTTCATGATGGACCCATTTCACTAGGAAATCTTTGTTTCCTAACTTTCCTTCCTGCCAGAATCCAAACTCATTCCAAGTTTGAGGCATTATTTTCAGCTTGGCGTCTGGGCTGATCCTTCAGTCAACCGCAGTGTGCCAGCTCCACTGAATAGCTTTAACAGGATTGGACCCTCGCCTCGACAGTGACGCACTAAGCCGGTCAAGGTCACTAACGGCATCACATAAAAGAAGACATCAGTTCTTAATGAAGTCATACATCACATTTAGCATATGGTTCAATTAGAGGCTTCATAGAGATTATTGAGATTATATTATCCCCGTGCATTCATTAGTTAAGCTCCAATAGTCCCCCATCTGATTATAAGCTGTGAGGGGATTTGCAGCTATTGACTATGAGCAATCCAAGCATGGAGGGAGAAGGAGTCACTGGTAATGTAGGGATGTAGCTTATATGTTTGGTTGGGTTGCATTTAATTGTGTAAATATGTGAGTTTTCATACATGTGCACTTGCAGCCGTACACGTGTCTACATATACAGAAGCGGCTGCAATAAATTTAGCTTATAAGTGCTCGTGTGTGATTACAGATGTGCACTCAGATGTAACCAGATAATATACAGTACTGTCAAATATGTGCATATATTGGTGTGTGTGTCATGGGTCACCTGTTACAGAAGTTAAAAAAGTCAGAGTTGTGCTGTATTTGGCAAGTTCACTGTGATCTGAATAGATGGAGCTTGTGGCTTAAGCCCATCTCATCCACTCCAGGGGCAGTAGATGAGGTTCTCTCTGAGGTTCTCATACTGCTGAATGTTGTGGGACTATCTGGGTTGACATGTTAATGCAGTACTGTATTACATGGACGGTGGGGACAATGCCTCTGGACTGCCACACTGGGCTGACCTTTCAGTGGGGGATCACATGTCTCACCCTACCTGGTAATGTGCATGCGAGGGTGCTGGAGAATAGAGTCTGTCTGTTAGTCAAACTGATTTAGGGAGAACAGTGCAGTTTTCATCCAGATCTTGGAATACAGGACCAGCTCTTTATCTTCTCATGGAGTGTGCATTGGAGTTTTCCAGCCAGTCTACATGTGTTTTGTGGACTCAATGAAAGCATTGAAACACATCCTTCAGGCTGTCCTTTGGGGAGCTGCTTTGGGAGTGTGGGGCTTCTGGCCCGCTGTTGTTTGGCAGTAGATTCTTGTGCAGACATAGTGAGAACTTGGTTCACATTGCTGGCAGTAAGTCAGACCCATTCCTGGTGGGAGTTGGACCAGAGCTGCCCTTTGTCACAGATACTGCTTATACTGTAGCTTCTATGAACACAATTTCTAGCCAAGAGACGGAGGGTTTCTGCTTTGGTTGCCTCAGAATCACCTCTCTGTGTCTGGCACATGATGTGGTTTGGCTTCAAAAGACCTCCAGCTTACACTGGAGCTGTTTGCTTGTTTACAAGTGAGGGGAGAGTGGGGCTTGAGATTGATTGATGCAGTGTCAGCAGTAATATAAACCCTGTGCTGGTTCATCGTGGTAAAGAGCAAAAGCTGGGCATGAATGCTAAGCTATTGATTTGCCGATCTGTGCTCCTGTGTCCAAAAGAATGAGATTGTAGATAGTGTGGCAGGAATGACCTTCCTCTGAAGGGTAGCAGGGCTCTTCTTTAAAGATAAGATGAGGAGTTCAGTCATTGAGGAGGAGGTCAGAGTAGAGCTGCTAGTCCACCACATGGAAAGGAGCCAGTTGAGGCGGTTTGGCTTTGGGACACTCCCTAGGTGAGGTGCTTCAGGCATATCCTACAGGGATGGAGCCCCGGGCTAGACCCAGGAAACACTTCAGAGATTACATTTCTTAGCAGAGTGGGAAGCGTGGGTGTCTCAGCTTAGGCTACTGCTTAGACTGGATAGATGGATAAACCAGAAGGCTTTCACTTCATTTTGTGAGTTTCAATTGATAGCACCAGTAATCTTTATTTGCAGCTCTGGAGGTACTCTATGTTCCAAAATGTGAGCCTTTAAAGGAAGAAAGAGAAATTTAAGAACTCTTTTTTGTGTTAACATGTCTCTTTACATTGGGTTTAGTTTGAAATCTTTTCTACGCTCAGGAAATGAAGCAGTTTGATCGTGCTCCTCCTGAACCCCATCAGAGGAAGGAAAAGAGGCTGAGACCTCTGGGAGGACATGGGAGGAAGAGAGCGCTCTGCCTGGGCCAGATGCTCCATCTGTTGATGCTGAACCTTACCGGACATTTACAGCTGTGTTCCTCGACTATTGGGGCTGTAAAAAAATAAAAATAAAAATCTGGAAATCCTTGAAAATGCTGTAAAATGACAGCTAATCTTAGTGGCACGGGTGGCCTGATGTGCCGATCTGTTCCCTCTGTGTGTCTCGCTTGCGTTCGCACATGCACATATACAATAAATCACATCTGACTTGGCTCACCAAGTGATTCGGCCTATCCCGGGGTCATCTCAAAATCATCATTTAATTTTTAATGGTAAAGCTGGCTTTGATATCAGCAGCAGATAAAGTGGAAATTTTTGATTGCCTCAGTCAAAGAGGCCGAGCTCGCTGAGAAAATGATTTATTGGACACGGGGAAGTCGGCGGAGATCAAAGGAGATGGACAAACCTCCGACTCACACCGTGGGCCAGGAGCAGGCTGGGGTTTTTCCAATCACGCGAACCAGCAGGGATCTGTCACCTCCAAAGCAGCTTTTTAACTGGCTACAGACAGAAAGTGAGAGGGAGCAGTGTGAAGGGGCGGAGAAGAAAGGAAGGGCTGAAGGGCCGCACAGGTCACTAGGAAGTTCAGGCTGGAGCCCATCACTCAGAGAGGAGATGGGAAGGGTCAACCCACATGGAGGGTCAGTGGAGCACGGACAGTGCACTGGAAAGCATGGAGTTTACTCCACTGCTCCACTGTTGGAAAGATGGTGACGGTGCATGGCCGCGGGATGGGGTGTGTGTGTGTGTGTGTGTGGGGGGGGGGGGGGGGGGGGGGGGCCCACGG
>VOQJ01047907.1:0-11805 GCA_015052665.1 Apistogramma diplotaenia | reverse complement strand
ATCACAAACGACCCCCATATGAGCAAGCACTTGGCGACAGTGGAAAGGAAAAACTCCCTTTTAACAGGAAGAAACCTCCAGCAGAACCAGGCTCAGGGAGGGGCAGTCATCTGCTGCGACCGGTCGGGTCTGAGGAAGTTTTGAGGCTTGTAGCGACCTCTCTGCACTCTGCACCTCAGCATCCGCTGACCCCACTCTGTGATTTTATGTGGCCTACGACATCGTGACTGAGTCGCTTCCATTTTGTTGTAATCCCACTGACAGCTGACTGTGGAATATTTAGTAGTGAGGAAATTTGATCACTAAACTTGTGCACAGGTATCATCCTATCAGAGTACCATACTGGAATTCACTGAGCTCCTGAGAGCGACACATTCTTGCACTAATGTTTATAGATGCAGTCTGCATGCCTCGGTGCTTGGTTTATACACTTGTGGCCATGGAAACAAGTAGAACACCTGAATTCAGTGATTTGGATGGGTGAGTGAATACTTTTGGCAATATAGTGTGTTCCTCAGTCCACTTGCTTAAAATGGAGACTCTGCTTTTTTTTATCTGTCGCCATGGTAAATCATGATATCAAAGTTGTTGGTTATGCATGAATAGACATGCATGTGCTTAACTTAGGGTGAACATAAACAGAGTTGATTAACAAACTCTGATAAGCTGGAACTGAAAACTCCTGGTTTGTATAAAAGAACAATAGCTTTGGTGGCTTCTACTGATTTCTGTCAGTCACTTGGAAGAGATTCATCTCGGTGTCAGAATCAGAAACCCATTAATTACAACAACAGGTGATCCGGAAACAGACAGAAACCAACGCTGCAATTTGAAAAATTGTTTGTAATATATTTTTGACTTACTTCCCGAGAAAGACTTAACAGGAAAAATGCCTTTGATTGCTGCATAATCCAAACATATCTTAGCTGTTCCAAATTCAGCAGATAAGAAGAAAAGAAAACTGTTTGATTTCTATTATCTTTCTACAAGTGTGTCATGTTCACTTTGGAGACTGTCTGGTGAGATAGATCAAGCACATGTCTGGCAGTTCAAGGACTTCAAATATTTGTCACTTTAGTCAAACGTTTTATTCAGGTCTGTCACAGGAATGCTGCTCTGAAGAGATTTGTTATTCGTTGTCCTTGTCAGGCACAGGTTGCAACTGGAGCTGCAATCACAATATGGTGAAAAATGATGTAGCTCTGCTATAATGCAGCCAACAACTTATTTTCTATATAATTTAGCAGCTCCGCTTTGGAAAACAACCTCGTCATAATTCCTGGCTATCTATGATTTTCTTTTAATTGGAAACTAAAATGTTCTCAACTAGTATGAAATTGTATTAAGGCCTAAGTGGATTTTATTATCATGACATGCTTGGCGGTGATATTAAAATTTAATAGAAAAATCAGCTTAGTGCTATGGATTTGCTTTAAGCAATTAATATAACGCGATTTTCTTTTAAATCTTGTGCATTTCCAACTCAAGTAGTTATGCATGGTGTAGGATGAGCTTGTTACTCTTCACTAATGCCGTGATGGCAGCTAACATAAGATAATGTTGCTCTGGTTATCAAAAAAAGAAAATAAGAGCTATAAAATAAATAAACATTAAATATGATATTAAGTACCCTGTAAAGCCAAGAGAACTGGGTTTACTAGTAAATGGGACAGATGTGAGAGGATTTCCCCATCACGAGACATCAGAGGCCACAGTCTCTCTTTGAAATAATCGCTCAAATGGCTGCACGAGATGTTAAACGTGTTGCTTGTATTGACAAACCAACAGAGAACTTTTCCTCGTGCTTTGGCAGCTCTGTTTTTAGCCTAAATCACTGACATTGATAGAGTTTCATGCAGCAGCAAGCGGCTGGCTGTTAGCTTTCAGCTTACTGCACAATACCTGCAGGCAGTCTCAGTAAAAATCGATTGCATGATTTTAAAGTTACAGATATCTTTCATAGGAGTTGCTGGGAATCAAAAAGAAAAAAAAAGATAAAAGATGACTGCACAATGAACAGAAATTGAAATCTAATATTGCTAATCTGTCTGCTGGATGTATGAGTAAGTGATTGCCAAAAATAATAAAAAGAAATCCATTATATTATTTACAATGCAGCCATAATGAACATAGCTGCGACTCAATCTGAAGTACAGATGCATTTGTTTTGACATGTTTGCCATTCGAACATGATTATATATCAGTGATGTGATATCTCGCCAGTTAGTATCATTTGTTTACGCTAATTACAAATGAATCTCTTTATCACTTGGTTTGGCAGACATTAAAGGCATTTGCAAATAGTCATGAAGTTTATAGAGCTGCAATAATGGAGCCCAAACTTCTCCATCGCCCCCACAGTGCTACATTTGTCTTCAACATATTCATCATCTCCTCGTCTTTTTCACCTCTCGTTATCCGCTCCTGCCTCTCTTCCTTTTCCTCTCATTCTGTCTCTTCATATATCATTGTTCAGCTTTCTCTGCCAGCCTCTTCTCTTCTTATCTCCGTGCCTGCTCCCCCATACAGCTTTACTGTGGCCCCGGGCCCTTTATTACTTTGTCGTTGTGCAGTGGCCACTCCTTTCGACCTGGCGCCACTCGGGGATTACTGTTATCTCCATCTCTGTCACTTGCTTATCTATTTTCTAGACTCTTGAAATAAAGCCCAGCCAGATGTGTGATGTACTTAAGATTACCGGAGGCAGGTATGGAAATCCTCCACCGATTAGATGTCCTTCTACAGTCTGAGGGAGATGTGCAGAGACTGCTGCTGAGCATCTTAGAGATATACCGATACACTCTAAAACCTAAGTCCATGGATGGTTAGAGGAGTTTGTTTTTCTTTTCTCTTTTTTATTTTTGTGCTCATCTTCCTACCAATTGTTTGTTATTCAATTTAAGAAAAAAAATCTCCGTAAATGCTGATTTCAGTGTCCATAAAATAAGTATTTAATTACCGCCACACATTTTTGAAGCTAGGGTGTAAAGTTTTCACCACTAGATGTCAGTAGATTGCAGTCAACTGAGTTCTGTTTTCTTACCCCTCCTAATTCAAGTGCGTCGTCCTAGCTACAGCGCCCGCTACAGGACAAACATGTCAGCCAAGACAGATCACAAACATTAATTTTAGACTACCTCATAGCAGCTGTTGCTGGTCGCCGTGTTTCTACTACTGTTTGTATCAAAATTAATTTGTTTACACCATATATTTTAGCATAATTTGAATATTATCAACACTTATCAAAAAACCAGTCGTATCTTCCTTCCAGCACCTGAAACTATGGTTACTGTGCTATCATTTCTGCTGCGGTGTTGCTATCAGTGTGTGAAGAGTGGGAAGGGTGCATTGACAATCCAGCACAATGGGCAGCACTTTGAACACATTTTAGAAGTGGTCAGAAACTTGCAAATAACACATGAAAGAATAAAGTTACGTTAAAACCAAGCACACCGTTGTTTGATGTGTCACATTACCCTCTTGCAGTGGGTAATGTGACTGAATCCTCAGTGGGCGGGAATATAAAATACGTACCTGAAACATATGTTTTCAAGTCTGAAGAAGGGCAACTGCCCGAAACGTTACCACATTTTTTTTGAGGTGGAATAAATATTGTCCAGGAGCTCTGCAGGTGTGCGGTCTGTTTTTTCGATATTTACTTCTATTTTTTGACTTGGCACCCTCTTTTAATTGGATGTGCGTGCTTGCTCTTCCCATTGAAAAAACAAAAGTTGGATCCTAATTGGCCGACTTCAAAATGGCGGCCGTGATTGCCACCCATCTTGAAAAGTTTTCCCCCTCCTATATACTAATGTGCCACAAACAGGAAGTTAATATCACCAACCTTTCACCTTTTTATTAAGGTGTATCCATATAAATGGTCCACCCTGTACATATGTGGCAGTCTCGTGTAAACCACAGGGGACATGTCTTTCCTGACCACTGTTTACAACTATAGCTTGGGAACATAGTGGCTTTCACAAACCAGCAACAGCTCCTATGTATTTTTAAGTTCATGAGAATGCATACATTTGTTGGAATCGCGTATAATTACATGCTATGTGTATTTATGAGTACAATATCCTTTCTTTCTATTACATAACAAAAAATATATATTTTTAATGTATACAATAAAGCACAAAACAGAGACCAGCAAACAAATAGACAGAGCACAAAGCAAAGCATATTCATTCGTCTTCACATTTATATTAGAGCTGGTGGCAGCTGATTAATTCTGTTTAATTATCCAGAGAAGAAAGGCAAAGTAATTAGAAAGAAGTTAGTATGGTGAAAGCATGTATGCATATTTTAGAATTATTTTTGGTTTTCTTGCCAGGTTCACTCTTGCATTGCTTGGCATATTTTCAGTTCGGAGAGTCCAGCTAAAGTGAATCTGAGATTTATGTTGGTTCAGGGTGAACTAACCAAATCAATTTGGTCCTTAAGAACAAACCTTTTTGATGCTAACACTGCGTTAAACTGCCTGACCGCTGGCGCTGCGTGGAGTCGTGTTGCTTTAGCTTCAGTGATGCATTGCTTGCATCAAGCAGTCTCTGGAGTAACCACAGCGTGCTTTGTTTAGAAAATTCACCTTGTAAGCAAAATTCTTACTAAATTGTGTTAAAATGTTTATTTTGATTTTCTCAAAATGAAGTTAGCAGAGCGAAACCTGTAATACGTACGAAGATCTGAAGTGTGTCAGGTTTCATTATTTCCTCTGTAAAATGATTTTGGTTTCACTGAGTAGAATTGAACCACCAGCTTAAAATGTGTAGAGATTTGTTCAAGTTTGCGTAACAGTGACACTAGATGGATTCAAACTTTGCTGCAGACGTCGTTGATTTGGCTTACGCATATTTTGATCAAAGCATGAGAAGGAATGGATGAAATCGCACTGTCTGTACCAACAAATGTGCTTGTCACATGTCACAGACTTTCAATACAGCATGCTCAGCTCATAAAGTGCAGGTGCGAACAAAATGAGTTTTCTCTTATTGTGAGTAAAGCTTTTTACTTGCCATCTTTACTATTCTTTGCCATTTATCAGAAGAAAATGACGTGTTCCAGCGAATCAGACTTTTGAGCACCACGCATGACCTCAGGATCAGTCACATATTTCACTGAGAACTTGAGCAAAGAAACACTTTTTATATGATAAGACTCAGCATTTACAGGTCAAAATAATAACTGAACTTTGGACTTTCTTCATTGTTCTCCGTTGCTTTGACTAGCATTTCAAAGAGGTTTCCAATGGTGTAAGACCAGACTACTCTCGTGGTGTTTCAGCTTGACAGTGCAAAGGTCAGTGCCCTCTTGGCACCAGTATAAAAACAAACTTTCAAAACTAACTTCACCTTTTTTTAACTTACTGACATTTTACTGAATCCAGCCTCATGACATGAGGGAATGCCAGTTTAATACAAGCTCTTAACAAAGGTTAACAAACATGTTTGCACGACAGCTGTCACAGCTCATCACTCGCTGCTGTATGAGTCCAAAATAATACAGTAACAAAAACATATCGATAATTTGAAAAGCCACATCATCTCATGCTTTCATATATAATTTTATGTGAGCTCCAGCTAATAAAACAAACATTTTCTGCCAAGTTTGTGGTCAGATTATCAATAATAATTTTAATTTGAGATGGAAGATTGTTCCACGTGGGGTTGTCACTAAGGAAATTCTTTTCACATTTCTTTTTCTTAGGGCCTCTCTTCATATATAAAGTAATGAGTGCAGCTTTGATGCTGCAGCGTCAGTCACCTGTCACAAACAGCAGATGGACAGTGCTGCAGACGCCATGTGACAAAAGAAGAAAACGTAATGCAATTTTAAAATTTATACTCATGTGTACTGACAGTAGATACAGCATTTTGTATTTCTGACGTGGTGTTGCGTGTCAGCCTGCAATGAAGACTGCGATACATTTAGGGGGGCTGCGAAGAGGAGCTGTGGGTTGTTTTGATGTGCATCACACTGGA
This sequence comes from Apistogramma diplotaenia, assembly GCA_015052665.1. Taxonomy (NCBI): domain Eukaryota; kingdom Metazoa; phylum Chordata; class Actinopteri; order Cichliformes; family Cichlidae; genus Apistogramma; species Apistogramma diplotaenia. Next base: position 5,821 of record VOQJ01047907.1, on the reverse strand, counting down.
AAGAAGGACCGTTTACTGGGCAAAATCACCAGTTTATGCTTAAAACATCCCAGACTGATTTTTGCATTGAATTGTAAACAATCGTTGGCTTGCATGCTACAAGAAGAACTTTCAGTGACCTCCAGGATGGCTGATTGTCATGGCGATGTCAATTTATTCACATGAGCAATAATAAAGAAATGGATGAATGGAGTCAGAAATAAAAGACATATCAAAGGCAGCTGATTTTTCAACTTAGTTTGTAACCCAGCTACAAGCTAAGTTATTTATAGGGCCAATGGCTGGTTATTATGTATTAATAAAGAGAGCTTATTGACAGTGACAGTGACACACCCACGCTGTTCTGTCTGCTTCAAATTATTTAACAGTAGACTGGCTGAGAACAGCTAAGCCAGAGTTACAGCGATCACTTTTAGTCCATGTTGCAAACAGTCAGTGAGCCTGTTTCCTGTAGTCTGATGTCAGGAATTATCATGTTAAAGAAAGGTAGCACACAGTGTGCTGCCTATTTACATTTGCCATTAAATGCTGTTTTTGTTTGTGTTCACTGCTCCAAATGAAAAACAGTAAATGTTAGAGGGATACAGCCAAATGAATGTTCCTCAGCACGTCAGGTAGGATTCTGTGTTCTCGTGTTTATTACTGTGCTCTTTTGGTGGATAATTGGAGGAGCTAATATTCTATTACAAGCTGAAATAAATACTTTTCTCTGTTCTGGTCCTGAAAGGATTCCTGCGCTCAGAAATATATTCTTTGCCCTCATAAACATGAACCATCAATTCTGAGTAAAATGTAGGTGAAATAAATAAAATCTCATTTTACAGGAAAAATTACTTAAAGTTTTTTTTAATAGTTAAGGTTTTCAGTCTTTTTTAAGTCTTGTCCTATTTTTCATGATGCTGTTTTCTTGCCCAGTGTTTTCTCACATGCAGCACTGGAATAAAAGCAGACACTTTTTGAGCAAAGAGGGTGCTAATGGCACTTTGCCAAAAATGCCTCACAATCCGATATGTTTAACACACTTGACAGATTCATCAACACAGACCAAAAAAAAATGAAAGTGCACAGAAATATACAAAACAAAACCCCCAAAAACAAAGAACAATGCAAACTGGATGCATTTAGATCAGGATAAACTAAAAAGTTAATGTGATTACAGCAGGATTATCAGTGAAGCAGATTGTAAAAGTATAATTCTTAAACTATATTAGCATACGTAGCTGCATTAAAGTGGATAAAAGTCTTCCACTTCTGTTAATTAAAGTAAATCCCTTCTGCTATCTTAAATCAACTGGGATATGCACTTGTGAAAAATCTGCACTCTGTAAGTTGAGCCTCTAAGTGTTCCTTTGCTCTGAAAAGAATCAGAGTAGCACTTTCTTTGTGACACTGTGCATGCACTCGGCATTGTGTTGTCTTTTAATTCACTTTGGGTTTGTTTAGCATCTGGCAATAAAGTATGTTTGTTTCTTTGGGTCAGAATCATTATGGTTAGTACAACACTGCAGAAGAACGCAAAGCCACCACAATTCCACGAGAGATGCTGGCTGGTCGTAATTTGAAATATTCACCTTTTCCACTGCATCAGAAATGTGATGTGCATGTCGGGAACTTTATCCACAGGTGCCCGGCCACTCCTGCACTCCTCTCTATCCCTGCAGATCATGTAAATTTATGGTTACATGCATTGCCTCTCCTGCAGGTCCTCAGCATGATTTATGCACCCTGTTTTATGTTGCCGATGATCAGAAGTGAAAGCGCAGAAGACAAATACGCCTGTGAAAAAAAGAAAAAAACGAGGCAGTGAAAAAGACAGAGGGTGTGAATGAGAGGTGACAGAATAGTGTTTAAATTTAGGGGATATTATATTCGCCACTCACTCATGCAAACATTGAGTCTGTGCACATATTTCACACCAACAACCAAAATAAAAAGGAGAAACGTTTTACAGGGAATCTGACTCACTCTCTTGTCACCTGAGTTATAGTTTTTCAGCTGCAGGAGCATGATATGTGACGCTGTTTTTTCCCCCCAGTCTTCTCCTCTGGGTAGCTACATGACTCATCATCTCTCTGTCCCGCTTCACCTACAGGCACACATCTGCCTGGCTGGGATTAAGCAGAACGGAAGCACGATTAAATGGCTTTGGCAACTGTCTTCTCATACATCTTAATAGAATTCACAAGTATCTCCCCTCTCTCTATTTAGGGCGAATTCCAGCCCCGGTCTTGAATGTTTTTTTTTTTTTTTTATGCCTTTCATTTATCTGAAGTGAGGGGCCTCTTTGAGCTGACAACTGGCTTACTGTGCTTATGGGCAGGGCATAGCAGATTACTCAATTAAATGAAGACATGGAGGAAAAAGGGCTCAGTTTATGCTCATCCTTAAGCCTCTGTTCTGTTGTTCTAAAGGAGGCGCTGAGGGAAATCAAATGACCAAATTGTGGGTAAAAGTGAAGAAGACAAATGCTGCACAAGGACATGCTTGAGCACACTCTCTGTAATGCCACAAATTGGAAGAAAATAATTTTTTCCAATTTTGTTGATGGTGTTTCACAAAGATAACAACAATGCAACAGCAGGGGAAAGTAAATTTCTGTGTTTGCTGTAATTTTGTAGTAGTCTAAATATAGAGTGTGCCACTTAAGTACATAAATGTCTATAAAGTTCCTGCAGAAGGGTTGGGGGTGACTAGGGAGAGGGAGGTCTGGCTGTTTCAGCTTATATTACTGCCCCCCTCAACCTGGATGGATGGATGGATGGATGGATGGAAACACTGTTTCATTAACGTGTTAGTGCCAAACAAGCTTTAAAAAGGTTTACAATCTTAGCCAGGGTAAACTCAGTGCTCTAGAAGGTTGAGAAGGTCAGACTTATTGAGTGTGTATTAGCACCTTTACACTCCCGTTTGCAGGTATTTGTGAACTGTTAGCAGCACCTACTTGACCAGCTTCCCTGTAGGGAAACGCGCAAGACAGAAAATCAGGGCTAGCTGATTAGCAGTGACCAAACTTTCAAAATAAAAGCTAGTATGACTGCATATTTTGATATTGCTAAATAGCATTTTACAAAAATGTTGACGAGCACCCTCTCCATGTCCTGTGTGTTTGAGCTTACTGTTCAAAAATGCAACATTATAATAAGTCTGAAATTAACTTTGACATATGATTATTTATCAGTCAAGTGCTCAATATAGAATATTTACAAATGAGCATAAATTTTGAATCTCAGTAAGTGGAAAACGAATAATCTTAATACCAAATTTCCAAACGCAGAGAATAAAGAATAAAGCAAGAAGCTCAATAATAATAGAGCAGATAATTACAGACCTCTTTGTCTGCGCCTGGCAGAATAAAGCGGCATTGTTGCGGTAAAGATCCTTAACTACTCACATGCCTGCATCAGACTTGTGTAAAGGTCAGGCCATTGTGTGAAATTAGCAAAGACAGAAAGGTCATTGAGATTGTTTGCGGCTAATAGATAAGACCCGAGGCCTTAATGGGTTCATGTTTTTCCGTTTTTATCAAGGGAGGATAACGCGCAAGAGCTGGCCCTTTTGTTTCCTACGGTTTTCCATAGATACACACAAAGAGGAACACTCATTCCCATATTAGTAGACACATGCGGGCACACAAAAAGTGTGTGAAACGAGGGTGAGGAGGTTCCAAGTCTGAGGTTCAGTAAGTTAATGAACAAGAGATGAAATATAAATCATTGTATAATACTTTGAACCTAAGCTTTTTACTGCTGTGGGTGTGTCTGTATTTGTGTATGTTTGAACGCAGTTTCAGGGCTTCATACATGGAAGGATAAATAAGGTGTATTCAGGAAATCATGGTAATTCATAAGTGGTCTGGGTGCATGTTAGATTACAACAGAAAAAATATTTTCTTTTGTAACCTTACAAAGAAACACAAAGCAAAGGCAGATTCATTTGAAGTCAAGGCTGAAAATCAAAGGGGTCTGACGGTTTCTATCAGGATGCATAGATTCGCATTGAGCTGTCTGAAAAAACAATTCCAGCTTTGAAAAGTTACTTAGTCAATTTGCCTTAAAAAAAAAGAAAAAAATATTTTACAAAATTTGCTTGGTATTCTGCTCACAGTTTCTTTGGGACTTTCTGTCCTCTTGTTGAATCTGCCTACAGTTATTTTATCTAGTGAACGAAAGCTCTTCTCATGACTGATTGGAAAGTGGAAGAAATATGATTATTTTTGCTATAAGATTTCTGTTTTTGGTTGATGCCCTGCAGTCGCAAAAAGACATTTGGGCTTTTTGAAATTGAGTTAATAATCACTGGCATTTGAGCTACTGAGCCCGAAATATGAAAGAAGTTAAAAGATATAAAGTATAATACTTGTAAGAACAAAATCTATCAAGCAGACTCTGCTTTTGTGGATGTGTTTCATGTTCCATCTGAAGATGAGCTTTACTTAATAAGGAAATATATAAGTCCTGAGGCCCAAATACTGGCAGGGTCTTCAATGATGAATTACAATATTACTGGTGCTGAGTGAAAAACCTGAGGGATGATTGTTGATCTCGCTAAAATCTGCAAATTTAGACCACTCCTGCAGTAAGACAGGACAGACAGCTGACAAAAATCACAGGATAAACCTGAATCCTCTGAAAGGTAATTTCACTTTATTACAATTTTCTTCTGTGAGCACCGCAATGTTATGATGAAGCGTTTCAGTCTGACAGTTCATTTCGAGTTAGCTTTTTAGCGGAGCGCCAATGAAACTTGATCAAGTGTGATGCTACCTTCAGCTTCAACATGTTGAGGAAAATATCCTCTGTTTTTGTTACACTTTTTTCTAACTAGCAAGTGTTTGCAGAAACTGCAGAAAAGTCGGTGTGCTCCATGCAAACTGCAGGTGGTCATCTTGTAAGGAGATTTTCTCCAGCCGGTTGGGGAGTACTCGTCTTTCTCTCTATCCAAGACAAGTTAACATCACATTATGGTGACATCACATTATTGTCATGTGACATAGTGGTCACATGACAACAAAACCTCATAACCGAACAACAGCTGCTGGAGGCATGGAACAAATGTGGATAGTCAGGAGTCATGGGATCCACTGAGTGAGCATTACTCATTATAGAAGAGTGATGTAGAGCTGATACTTTGAGCGTGCAGTAGTACAGATTTTTTTTTTTTTTGTGACCCAGTTTTGATTCAGTTCACCTTAAAACTGAGAGATAAAACAGTGATTATAACAATGTTATCATACAACCATTTGCATTCACTCACCAACTTGGTCCAACATGTCCTCCAACCGAAACGTAAGCATCCGTCGTTTCTGCAGGTCCCCGAAATACGACCTATATTTACGTTTCCAAACGACCGCGCCCACCTCAGGCATCGCGTGTCGTACGGACCTGTCCGTGGGTAATGTCGCCGTGGCTCGGAGGATAGAATAGTAATCTATCAGTGTGAACGTTCATGGTTTGCCTCCAGCCTGTCATGGTATCAAATGACAATATAATGACTTCTGTACATGAATAACAAATGGTTGAGGTTAGGGTAGTGTGAGGAATGTGACGACATCGATAATTTTGTCGTTTTCTGTGGTCTGCTGGCAAAAACCGAACACGTTACTTAAACGCACTTTTGTCCACGACCTTTTCCCCTTCCAAAACGTAAATATTGGTCGTAATCCGTGACTGCAGAAACGACCAATGCCTACATTTTCACTTTGAGGACAGGCTGATGAAAACAGAAGATGAACCTACGGCTATTAATGAAGAGGAATTTACAGTTCAGATCTGATAGAGGCTTAAATCTCTCTTGTTCTCGTTTAAAGCATTGAATATATTAA
>VOQJ01047898.1:7284-20004 GCA_015052665.1 Apistogramma diplotaenia | reverse complement strand
GTGTGCGTGCGTGTGTGTGTGTGTGCGTGTGTGTGCGTGTGTGTGTGTGTTTGTGTGTGTGTGCGTGTGTGTTTTCAGATCAGTGCCAATGTGCTGATCTTCCTGTGCACTAACATGATTGGGATCTGTACTCACTACCCCGCTGAAGTCTCCCAGAGACAAGCCTTCCAGGAGACTAGAGGATACATTCAGGCCAGACTGCACCTGCAGAGGGAGAACCAGCAGCAGGTACACTTATGCACATACTGTACATACACACAGAGACACCTGCAAGTTCAGACACAATAGGAACGGAAAGCAGCTGAGGAAGACGCATACACAAATGGAAAAGAGCGACAAAATGAGTATCTCCAGTTTTTAGTCTAATTTGTTTGCCTCCCTTTTCGAGGTCAACAATATGTTCTGGAGTATAACGCGTATCTCCGCTCCCCTCTATTTTACTAACACCTTCCCACGCATATGCCAGCAAGCCAGGGTGATTCAGTGAACACTCCAACAGTGGAAAATGATGAAAATGAATGGACTTGCTCTTACTGTCTCATGTCTTCTTTTCTGTTTTAATTCATCTCCCTGTCTATTCTCTCATACTCTTGTCATCTCTACCTCTCTCTCAGGAGCGCTTGCTGCTGTCGGTGCTGCCACGGCACGTTGCCATGGAGATGAAGGCTGATATCAGTGCCAAGAAGGAAGATATGATGTTCCACAAGATCTACATCCAAAAACACGACAACGTTAGGTAAACACAGACAGATAAATGCACGCACATGCTTCTACACGAACATGCTATAAGACTCAAAAAAATGTGGGCATGCTCAGTTCGCTCGGACCTCAGAGACACTCCAACATCTATTTCCCTGAAAGCATGTTTTATGCATGTTGTTGTTTATTGACACTGACAGCACCGGCTTGAGCATCAGTATTGTCTTAGACGCACTGCTGTGCTTTCTGTAGCAAATAATTTAAGGCAGATGGCAAAGTTTGCCGCCTCCAAGTCTCACCCCCCTCTGATAACTTTAACCATCCACTGCACTAAAGTGGAGTCCGGCCAGTGCTGTCCAGGTTGTGGTGACGGGGACAATGAAATGAGGTTAAAGCACAGATCTCCTGTCATAGGTGACCCAGATTGATACAGGTGATGCACTCAGAATACTCTGTTGCAGCACCACTGACCTACCGAGGTATAAACTTACAAGCGCAATCCATTATCTAAATGTAACACAAGACTAAAAACCAAAATGATACTTGGGTTGTTTTCTAAAGGCAATAACACTAGACAACACCTAGAAAAAGGGTGTTTCCATTCCAGAAAAGCAGGCCCATAATTTAAACAATAATTACTGAAGAGACAGGTGAACTATCAGTCATTAATTGCTTAATTGCTTCATAAGAAGTTCCAATGGACCTTTTAAAGAGTTGTACAAAATTACACAGAAAAATAAAATCAGAATAGGTATAGCAGTAAGTAAGGCAGCACTCCGAGCAGATCATCTCACCTCAGTGCCAACCCAAATAGCTCTGTTGAGATCCTTGCAATTGGAAAATCTCATTAAGGTGTTCTATTCAATCTGCAAGCCACTTTGCAACCCATCTCTTTACCCAGTCACTCCTTTTCTGAGCTTATCAGTATCAAATCTATTGTTGATGCCACCTCTGTTCTTCATCTCTCTCCACCTTCGTCTTTTCATGCATGCACATGTCTCTCAGTTCTTCTGCATGCTCTCTTGTGTGTGAAGGACTGTTTGTTCCTAGAACAGAGCACTACTGCCAAATAATAGTCACTGCAGCAGTGAATAGCGGACCTGACGAACTTCAGAGTTTTGCTGCCCAACCAGTGAAATTAAGGTAACTGGAGTGTGCTCTTATTGAGAGCACTGGGCTTTTTCTTCCAAAAAACAATGCACTGGTTGCTTCTGATGTGCTTTTCAGGATGCTATTTTTACAACAATAAGTAGGTCCATTAAAAGTGGATGAAAAAATTCAATCACCTGTAGTGGCAATGGATATCCCAGAATATGGGTAAATAAAAGTCTATACCAAAACTATATTCACTTCATATTACAACCAGTAAATGAGAAAACACTGTAAATTTGTTTATAATTTCCTAATTCTGTCCCTTACAGATGAAGTATTGCATCATGGCACCTCCTCACCTTGCCCAGGGTGGTAGACACAGACAGGACATGAACTGCTGTAATTAAGCACCAGTTTGTCCCCAGTGGATGACCTCGCAGTGGTCACAGCGCCATCTGTTGCCTTCATCTCTAACTTTTGTCTGGGGTGTTGTTTATCCTCGCCTTTCATTACTATCAAAAGTTTGCAATGAAAGGCATGCAGACAGAGGGGATTGGGGGGGGGGTGTTCTCAGAGGGAAGGGGTGGAGGAGGTGACCTACATTGGCCTGGATGATGAGAGCCAGAGCCAAACAAATGTCTGTCTCTCTGTCCCTTGCTCACATGGCAGTTGAACAGTGACGAGTGAGGGAGCCACTAGACCATGCTGTCCCTTTCGACACCATATTGATTGATCACATTCTGTGTCTCCTTTTTTCTCTCTTTCCCTCTGTCTGTTTTGCTTCCCCTCTCCATCTTTCCCTCCCAACATCCCTATCTCCTCTGCTGCAGCATACTGTTTGCGGACATTGAGGGCTTCACCAGCCTGGCATCTCAGTGCACGGCACAGGAGCTGGTCATGACGCTGAACGAGCTGTTCGCCCGCTTTGACAAGCTGGCTTCTGTGAGCGCTGCCGCCGACTGCCGCCACTTTTACAACAAAACTTTGAACCTCTGGTTCTTGTGTAGCTTTACAGTCTGTAGTCTTTACTACTTAGTATGACAAAGATTGACTTGCTGATAAGTAAACATTCTGTAACGCACTTACTGAACTATATTGAGGCTTTGAAATCATTTACATTAAGGTCCAGTATTTTATTAGATGTTGTGTCTTTGCCTACAGGAGAACCACTGCCTGCGCATTAAAATCCTTGGCGACTGTTACTACTGTGTGTCAGGGCTGCCTGAGCCCCGTGCTGACCACGCCCACTGCTGTGTAGAGATGGGAGTAGATATGATTGAAGCTATTTCGTGAGTGAAATGCGCACTAATGCACTCAAACTCAATGGTCCACACACTCAAACTAATAGCACACACTCTGATAATCATATCCACTAAAAGTTATATGACTGTCAGAGTCAGTCATATGACTGGCTGTCATACAACTGATATAACTGTCATTTAAAGAGGATTTATTATGCCCACTTGTCCATATTTTTTATTCTTGGACTTTATTATAGTAGCTTTGCATGATCCACAATAAGAACTACTTTCAGCTACTCCCTTATTCACAAGGGGTCACCCCAGCAGGTAGTGCTGCAGGTTTGATTTGGCTGATTTTTTTGCCCTTCCTGACACAATCCCAAAGGGACTCCTTGTGTCTCAACCCAGGGATCTTTTGCTTGTTGTTGGAAAAACTGTCTGAAACAGAACATTAAAAACAGTCTCAAACCTTTACTTTTGACTAACAGGAATTACTTATATGGATCTCATTTGAGGCTTTGGCAGTGTTTATCTATAGCGGTAATTATATGACGGCACACTGGGTTTTGAAGAGACACTGTGAAGCTGAATGTGATGCTCGTCTTTTGACGTCAGTGTGTGCATGGATTTGTGCATCTGCAGGCTGGTGAGAGAGGTTACAGGTGTTAACGTGAACATGCGGGTGGGCATCCACAGCGGGCGCGTTCATTGCGGGGTGCTTGGCTTGCGCAAGTGGCAGTTTGATGTGTGGTCCAATGACGTGACCCTTGCCAACCAAATGGAGGCTGGGGGAAAGGCTGGGTAAGTCCCTCCCACTTTACTTCCTACTGTGCTGGAGTAAGCTTCCATAGGATATCTGGTTTAAGACACACTTTGTGTCTCGTGTGTGTTTGTGTAGTCGTATCCACATCACCAAAGCCACACTGCAGTACCTGAATGGGGACTATGAAGTGGAGTCAGGGTTTGGAGGTGAGAGGAATGCATACCTGAAGGAACACAACATTGAAACTTTCTTGGTGCTGGGCTGCAGCCAGAAAAGGGTTAGTACATGATCAAATACACACACACACACACACACACACACATGTGCTTGATTATCTGCTTGACCTCATCTGAATACCACATTAGTGCTATATTTCACACAAATAATATAATGGCTTGTCACCTGGCATAGAAGACCGTGTTTGTCAAAGCACTTATCCTGTTGGGGTTTCTTCGCTTCTAGAAAGAAGAGAAAGCCTTGATGGCTAAAATGCAGCGGGCACGTGCAAATTCTGCAGAGGGACTGATGCCACACTGGGTGCCTGACAGAGCTTTCAATAGAAACAAGGATTTTAAAGTCTACAGGAAGATGGTGAGATACATAAAAGGAATACTTAACACTTAGCCTGGTACCTCCTCTACTTTTCTGTATTGGATATTGTGCATTATCCTCTTCATTGTCTCAAATTAAATTGTAAATGTACTTTTAATTGCTTTTTATAACTGGTGTATTTTGACACAAACATCTGTTTGGTGCCTCTTCAGTTGTTGCAGATATTTCATTAGGATGGAGTTGTTATCACAGACTGTATATAAGGGATGGATTTAGCTACTGTGAAGTCACCAATTATTCTTTTAAGCCTTAACATCATCCAAACAACTGAAAATAATTACCTTCCTCAAGTTGTTACAGAGGGAGAACAAAATTATTCTTTATAACAGGCTGTGAACATTGTTATGCCATTCGTGACGTTCGACATTTCAAGTGATTTGACTCTCTTTTGGAAGCAGCCTCAAGTGGCCACTGGAAGAACTGCAGTTTTTGGCACTCCAGCACCAGCTTAATCTTTCAGGGTTCAAGGTTGCTGCTTCCTTGCTACAGTATGCACGTTTCACAGAATGTCATGTAACACTTCCACCGTATCGAAATTTTTACAAAACTGGTCAACATTAACATAAGTATTGGCGATGTGACATAAATATATCTTCCTTATAGAGTTACTGACATGGCTGTACGCTCTTGTTTGCCTTCATATTACACGGTGTTCTGTGAATATTTGAGTGACAAACAGTAACAGAATGGCAGTACGGAGCTGAAAGAGGCAAGGAGGATGTGAGGAAGATACTGATCTGTTTCATTCAAACAAACAAGAGTTACAGTAGGGCTCCCAGGGATTCCTAGTTCATCTTATACTACTCGAGCTACTCTGATGAGTCTGCAGCTGCAGATGTTTTTCACACACTTTCTCTGACATCCTCTCTCTCTATGTTTGAAGTCTCATTTCCTTTTCTTTTGTACATTCTTTTCCCCTCCTCCTCTTTTTTTTTTCTCTTCTCCATCTCAAAGGGTTTCAGCCCTAGGGGCAAAGAGGGTGTAATTTGAAGCCTCCCAGCATTAATTAAAACATCAGTCTAGCTCACAGGGATTAGCTGTGCAGATGTCTGAGTCTGTGTCTATTTTTCATTTGTACTGTGGCCGCATTATAATCTCTCCCCTTTGTTTCTTTTTCTCTCCTGTGCTTCTTTTTGTTTTCACGCTCTCTTTTTTGATGTTCTCAGGGCATCGATGCCGTATCCAGCAAAGAAAAGTGAGTGTTTTTGGGGCTCCGTTTTTGTATTTTGGACACTTTTTGTTACAAGTGTTTGATTTGTAGGCTGTCACTTTATCAGTTTGACTTTAGGGCCCAATGTTGGTTTTGTGCAGTCAGATCCAACAAACACACTGATACCATGTTAGCTCTGAGTCATCCTCTGTGTCACAGCATCTTCTCTCTCACACACACACACACATGTTCACAATGATGCATGCACACAGCACTGACAGCGACAGTGACCTATTGTTCCATGTACCTCACAGTCGCTGTACTCAGGAGGCACTGAACCCCGAGGATGAGGTGGATGAGTTTCTCGGACGAGCCATCGATGCGCGCAGCATTGACCAGTTGAGGAAAGATCATGTCAAGAAGTTTCTGCTCACTTTTCAGACTGATGACCTTGAGAAAAAGGTCGGTATTTGACAAGAGTTATATTGATACTCAGTGAAAAAACTCCCCGACACAAATAGAAATGGATATTTTCCTTTTAAACTGGACATCAGCGCATCTGATTTCTCACTGATTTTCCTTTCTTTAGTACTCCAAAAAAGTTGACGATCGTTTCGGAGGATACGTGGCCTGCACACTTCTTGTTTTCTGCTGTATTTGCTTCATTCAAGTTATTATTTTCCCAAAGTAAGTAAGTTCTTTCTGACAAGTTGCCTTTCTCTGTTATACTGAGTTGCACACAGGAAATGTGGTCTTGATTAGTTTATGAGGAGTTAATTAGAGTTGTACATCCTAATGACGCTGTTTTCTTCTCTTCCTCAGAACAACACTTATGCTCGGTCTTTACATTAGCATCTTCATCATCCTCGCCAACATCCTCTTCATCTGTGCCATTTACTCCTGCATCAAAGTAAGAAACAAAGGCCTTCACCACTCGCATGGTTTCTCTTGCAGATAAGAGACATTATTACATGTTTTCAGCCAGCATCACTAATGGCATTAACTCTCTTATCTGATCTTCTCCCTGCTGTCTGTATCAAAGCTTTTTCCAGCTGCCTTGCAGACAGTGACCAAGAAAATAGTCAGATCTCGAGCGAACAGCACACTGGTGGGCGTCTTTACTGTGCTCCTCCTCTTCATCTCTTCTTTTGCTAACATGGTAGGGACTGATGCTCTTCATTTTGACTTTTTTGTCTCATCAAATAGTTATTTTGTGATTATTTTAAATGTTATTACACATTACTTTAAAATAAAGTAATTTGGCAGCATCCTCAGACCTCTACAGGCTAGGTGTGAAAATAAGGATGTTAGTGGATAGAGGTAATTAATCATAACCCATAGAAATCAGTCTTCTCCATGTTTCACAGCATTATAAAGATCCATTCACCATTGTATGTGCAGTGTAAATGTGTGATTATATGAATACTAAAACTTTTAATAGATCTGACATATTACATCTGGCATACTGACACACATACCACAGGCATCATCTGTATACGAAAGATGGGCACAGCCTTCATGACCTTCATGACCACATACTGCAGTATTGGGGCCACGTTCAGCTAATGCTAGCATACTTTATAAACTGTAAGCATGGACACACATACACACTGCTAATTAGCACATAGGTAATGATGAATAGGATACAACTATTACTACAGCTTCTCTGTTTTAGCACAGCTTTCATTCAAAGTGCCCAAGATTTTTTTTTGTACCAGGCTGTAAACACTGCCTGTAAACACACTATTAAATGCTGTGCAGCTGCACATTTTAAGATGTGGATCAACACATTTTTTAGCCATCAGAGAAGCTTGTTGACTTAATTTGTTTTAGCCCTAGGGGTTGCTGCTTGGCCAAAGTAATGTTTACTGGAACTTGGCTAATTCATGGAATGTTATTGGACATTAACGTGCAATTTCACACGGCTATGTTCAGGTTTTTTTTTGTTTGTTGGTTGTTGTTTTTTTTTACCAGTGTAAAGCAATGAAAACTTTTTTTTTCAAATGCAAAATGGCCTTCTCTGTGTATATCTTGGTCAAAATGAGATTGCTCAAAAAAAAAATTTAAGGAGCACTTAGAAAACACATCAGATCTCAATGGGGGAAAAAAAATCATGCTTCATATCTGTAGTGATGTGGACTGGGTAATGTGTTAGGAATGACAGGATGCCAGATTGTTTGATTGATATGAAAATAAACTGAGGGCTGAATTCAAAAACACACAGAAAATCAAAATGAGAAAATAATGCAGCAGGCTCGTCCATTTTGCCAAAATTTAATTGCAGCAACTCAGAATGGTACACAGTTAATTTTTTATGGGTCCCACTGGGGGACCTCCTCCCAACTCCCAGATCTGGACCAGGGCATCACTGAGCTCCTGGACAGTGTGAGCTGCAACCTGGCAGCGTAAGATGGACCAAAACATGATGTTTCAGAGGTGTTTATTAGATTTAGGTCAGAGGCCCATGGGGCCCAGCCAATGGTATCAATTCCTTCAGCCTCCAGGAACTGCCTGCATACTTTCGCCACATGGTCGTGAAGTCTGTTTCTGATTGTTTGGTCAGAGGCTTTCACACCAGTGGCCTGCTTGAGGTCATTTTGCAGCTCTGGCAGTGTTTATCCTGTTCCTCCTTGAACATAGGAGCAGGCACTGGTCCCACTGATGGGCAAAGGACCATCTACAGCCCTGCCCAGCTCTTAACTCACCAGATCAATATCCCAGACCTTTAATTGACTTGAAAATGTTCCTTTAAATTTGAGCTGTGTATTTAATGACCAGTAACCATTTGGTATTGCCTTCTAAAACCAGTAATGTGTACATGAACCCGTCCCACTTACTGATTCGCAGCTATTGACTGTTTAATGACAGACTGTATCTTTCTTTCTTGCCAGTTTATATGCAGCAGAGAGCACCTGGAGGATTGTGTGGCCAAGGAGTTGAACACATCAGTGACTCTCTGCCTTCTTCATAACCTGACCAGGCTAGCAGAGGACGGTTTGACTCTGTGTTCCAGCCAGACTATGCCCTGCCATTTTCCAGAGGTCAGCGCCACAGCATTTTTAAGATAGTGTGTCTGTAATGCCATTCGCTCCCATCTGAACGAGCACCGCAGTCCATTTTTCACAAAAGCCAGGAGACGGATTTTACTTGATTGGATACAGTAACATTTATGAGTCATTTACTAAGAAAAATTATTGTTTGGAGAGTATCCAAAAAAAGAGCTAACATCTTATCTCAGCAAATTCTGTTTGTAATTTGCGGTAAGATGAAAGCATTTTTCTGTGACGCTTTTTTAAATTCCCATCCAGAAGAGGGCTGTTTCACAGCCTGGGTGCGAGGCGTGAGAGCAGCTGTAGCACCACGTATCTGACACAGATAGCCACATGGAGAGTCAGAGAGATTGCTCCTAGTGACGAAATTAGAACTAAAGGTTCAAAAAATGCTAGTACATCTAAAGAGTTGATGCTAACAGTGCCTGTTCTCACACCTTTGGCAAAGATCACTCTGCACACTTGCAGTCGTGGTTATATCTGAATGAAGTCGGGGAGGTTGGGGGGGGGGGCATTAACATAGAAGTGACTCTCTGTGTGCATCACTTTGTGTCGTCGCTGGGGAAGTTTAGCAAACCCAGCGCTCTTACATAGCCAATATTTGAAAAGCGCTTTTGTATTTGCTCTTGCAGATGCACACAGAAAAATAGGTGTGTGCGTGTTCATGTTTGTTTTTCTGCGTTGGTGAAAACTTGAATTATCTATCTAAACCTTCCTCCTACTCCTCCTCCTCCTCCTTTGCCTCTGTCTTCTCTGTACTGCAGTATTTCAGCTACAGTGTACTGCTGACCCTGCTGGCCTGCTCTGTGTTCCTCCACATCAGCAGCATAGGGAAGTTGGCTCTCATGCTTTTCATCCAGCTCACTTTCCTCCTGCTAGTGGAGTGGCCTCAGGTGGCCCTGTTTGACAACGCAGATCTGCTGGTCATTGCCAACACTTTGTGAGTCCCCTACCAGCAACACTAACACTCATACAGGAAAAAACACCCTCACTCTTCCTCAGTTAGTCTCTATTGTGTCACCGTGCTGTGGATTAGATAGAAATTAGCCTACTTTTTCACAAGGTGTGTATTCTAATAGACCTACTTTCATGTTTAGTCCTATTTTTTTTAAAATATGCTCTATTTTTTTCCCTCAGCCAATTACCACCTGTTAATGATTCTCTGCAACAGTAAGTTATAGTTTCCAGTTTGTTGTATATACTTTGAGTGGCTCATAGGTTTGTAGACATGACTCTGTCTTGTCTGTTTTCCAGATTTGGTTTCAGTGAAACTGCAAAACAGTGGTAAGAAGTTTTCACTTGTTTCTGGATTTTATTTAGCACGTGTCAGTTTTAATGTTTAAAAGACTCATTCGTTACTCTTCTTTCACTCCTCAGCCTCGAGACGGTGACAAAGGTCTCCCTAAAGGTCATGACTCCTGTTATCCTCACAGTTTTTGTTCTGGCGCTTTACTTGCACGGCCAGCAGGTGGAGTCCACCGCACGCCTTGACTTTCTCTGGAAGCTGCAGGTAGGTTCAAGGATTACATGTATAAACTGTGAACAAAAGGGAAACCACAGATATTTAAACTCAACAAAATACATTTTAAACTGTGGATATTTTGACTTGTCATAGCAGGAGAATCATGTGATTGGCAGTCCTGTTCTTTCTGTTCTAGCAGCTCTGTGTGCCCCTAAGCCAGCACTCGTGGCATTAGGACTAAAAATAAGGGAGCTGAATGTAATTTCAAAATCTTGAATGCGACATGTCAAAATGTCTTCTGTGAAAAGGCCGATTTTAACAGCTGTAATTACTTCATGAATCCAGTCACCTGAAAGTATGACTAAGTAACCGTATCACTTCCTGTCACATCTAAGGCTACAGAGGAGAAGGAGGAGATGGAGGAGCTGCAGGCGTACAACCGCCGCTTGCTCCATAACATCTTGCCCAAGGATGTAGCCGCCCACTTCCTTGCACGAGAGCGCCGGAATGACGAGTTGTACTATCAGTCATGTGAGTGTGTCGCTGTCATGTTTGCCTCCATAAGCAACTTTTCAGAGTTTTACGTGGAGCTGGAGGCCAACAACGAGGGGGTGGAGTGTCTCAGGCTGCTCAATGAGATCATCGCTGACTTCGATGAGGTGAGAAAAATTAAAGATAAGGGGGGTAATTAATGCATATTAAATTCATTTAGAAAACATTTATTGGAAAAGGTGTGATGAATTAAATACAACCATTTTCATGGTTGTCTGTTCTGCTGACCTGTCGCTAAACTGCTGCTTTTTTTTTCATTTCCTCTTCCTGTACATGGCAATTCTTTCCTAGATTATCAGTGAGGAGAGGTTCCGTCAGCTGGAGAAAATCAAAACCATTGGCTCCACCTACATGGCAGCTTCTGGCCTCAATGACTCCACCTATGATAGAGAGGGCCGTTCACACATCCTGGCTTTGGCTGATTACGCCATGAGGCTTAGAGAGCAGATGAAGTACATCAACGAGCACTCCTTCAACAACTTCCAGATGAAGATAGGTAAAACTGAGAAGGAGTGAAAACCGCTCTTGAAACATTATCTGACACATTTTCTTTGGATGAGCTTTTGTGACGTCAGTCAAAGGAGAACTACGGTAATTTCCTCAGATGCTTTTTAGATAAATGCTGTAAATGTTATGATGTCTCACAGCCAGGTGATTTGTTTATAGGGCTGAACATGGGGCCTGTGGTGGCAGGGGTGATAGGAGCTCGGAAACCTCAGTACGACATCTGGGGGAACACGGTCAATGTGGCCAGCCGGATGGACAGCACGGGGGTACCAGACTGCATCCAGGTACTGTGACGCCTCAGTAACGCCTCAGCAGTTTGTAATGTTTACAAAAAGCATTTTGTACTTTCAGCAATTGGTGGATTAGTCATCCAACTCAAAATACCAGTCCAGTTACTTGTTAAATTAGTCATCACACTGTCGTCAGTGGTTATTCCAACATGAAAGTGTTCATTTACAGCCAAAACAATCTCCACTTTCCTCTAGCTGAGAAATGCTCTTTGCACACAGATCAAAGTCTTGTTTGCAGTATTTGAAAGAGACCTTTGCTCTACATATGCTCCCACATATACCACATGCTACACATGCAATCAGTACACTGTCCTTCACTTTACTTTTGCTTCAGACATCTACTATCCAGAAGTAAGACTCCTGTGTTGTTTTCTAGCTGCAATTGTGCTCTAAAGTCGCCCCCCCCCCGCGCCCCTTTGGGGATGCAGAGCTAAATCTAAATTCCCTGTAGATGTTATGTAGTCATCACAGCGTCACAAAGTCATCGCATGTTCGTTTTTGGGAAGCAATATAAATGTTATTTATAGATGTAGAACAGATATTTTGAAATGCTTGAGAAACACCAAAAGCTGTAGTGTTGAACATCAGTTATCGTTACAGCAATGCTGCCATCTGTTGCACTGTTTCAGTTCCTGCAGATCACAATGTCCTCTGCTGCACGCAGACGGGACTTGATTGTCATTTGCCAGAGATTCTTTTGAAGACTTTTTGGTTGAAAATGAATCATTAAGTCTCTGAGATGCAAAGTCAAACACCCGTCGCACATCTTGTTTTGTGCAAGCCAGTGCCGCAAACAAACAAACAAAATAATCTGAAACACACATGTGAGATGCTATGATATAAAGTATTAATTAATTACCTTTCTTTCTTTTTTGCTACATTAACAGGCTGATGAATCGATTTCAGTTCAGGTCCTTTTTTTAACTTGTAAATTCTTTTTTCTCTCACTTTAGCTACTCTTTTACGAACATTAATAAGTACTGAAGATTGTAATTATACACAAAATCTCTTATACCTCCTTCATAATGATTCAGGGAGAACTGTTCAGTGTGAAACTGGGGGCTGACTCTAAGGAAAGATTGAATGTCTCATTCTGAGTGTCAAATATCTGTGCCATCGCTTAGGTGACCACGGACTTGTACCACGTGCTGGCAAACAACGGATACCAGCTGGAATGTCGAGGTGTTGTCAAAGTGAAGGGGAAGGGAGAGATGACCACTTACTTCCTCACCAGCGGCCCCCCAGGTAGCTAATGAGAGACCATTTGACCGCAGAGTGACTCCCACTGCACTGATGCGTCAG
>VOQJ01047897.1:0-12242 GCA_015052665.1 Apistogramma diplotaenia | reverse complement strand
TCATTGTTATTTTTAAGTTGCATCTAAGGTGGGGGGGGGGGGGTTTATTCTTTTGTTTCACTGCATAACTTTCTTTCTCTGCCTTCAGTGTGTCTGAGTATAGTGACGAGAACATGATGCAGCCTTATAATTTGGCTGTGTGTTTTGGCCCGAGCCTGATAAGAGGGACCCAGGATGATGATGTTGTGACCCTGCAGCCTCAGATCAATGCTTTGGTGAAGGGCATCATCCTTCAGCAAGAAAGCATCTTCCCCAGTCAGAGCGAAGTACCAGGACAAGTTTATGAGAAATGCATGACACTAGAACTTGACGACTGGTACGGCGAAAAATTATTAATTCACATAACGGTACTTTTTTGTTTTTGATCTGTGGAATGATTACATGAGGGTCTTTACTTCACAGTGAGACTCTTGTTGATGGAGATGTAGAAGCTGAGTGCACCTCTTGCAAAGATGGTAAGTTTGACTATTTCAGTTCATTGCTTCATAAAAAAAACTATGATGATGTCTTTGAAAAATAATGAAGGATGTAAGCATTTGCTTTGCTGCAGATTCAGAAACGGGCTTCTCAGTCGACAACATAACAAGCATGTGTGCAGCAGCAGTACAGATAAAAGGATTGCGTCCTAGAGCCAACAGCAGCGGTGCCCTAGACCGCAGCAGACTAACACCTGTACCTGGAGGCGGCGGCTTGATTTCAGGTGGAAAGTGCATGCTACAGATTCCTGTTGGGTCACACAATAAGCCAAGGAGGATGCCCTCACCTTGTTACGGGCGAGAGTAAGTAGCATAACGACAGCTGGCTGACTGTGTTTGAGTAGAACATAATCATTTAGTGACTGACCTCTTTCTGCATACAGTTACGAGCGGCGCTCCTCTGAGGATACAGCCCTTCAGGTGGACAAGGTGTGTCTTGTTTCTCGTAATGCCTTAAATAAAACACACCATAATTATTTTGCAATAAGGCATCTGCAACTTTAAATTAAGCTGTTAATGAGGGGTTTTTACAGTAGTCTGAGTCTGTAGCTGCAAATGTTACAACATTAGAGGTTATTTAAGGACACAGAGCCACCTTGTACTTGCAAATGTGCTGCTGTACATTTCTGAAAGACAAATGATGGAGCTGTCTATTTTTAGAAATGTGTTTTGATGACTCAAAAAGAAGAACTAACCAGCAACTGTAGCAGGACGTCCTTAGTCAGATTATTACATCCAGGAAACCTGAGTGTTGTTCAGTAAAGGGTTGATTACGGAGCGCTATTAGTAATTGGTAAGAGCAGAAGCTCTTGAACTGAGAAATAGAGAAAACAGACACCTTTCCCTATTTCCTCTCGTATTCAGAATTTTTACTTTCAAATTGCAGGAAGTCTGTCGCCAGATGGACTCAGTCTTCAAGGAGCTTTTGGTTCGGCAAAACCAGCAGGATCCCACGTCCACTGTGTCCTCCCCCTCAGTCCAGATTCCCCAGAAGAAAGGAAAGCAGGATGGGCGCAGGGGGAGAGGAGCGGGGCCCTTCAGGTCGACAGATTCAGCAGACTGAGAGGATCAGCACCAGCGCATGACACACAGGGCGAGAGACAGGGATGATACAAATGAAAGTTGAGGTGTAGCGTGAAGGACTCTGACCGTAGCTTTCAGCACATCTGTTTCTAGAAACCTGAGATCCTTTCTCTGAGGTGTCCTTGCCTGGTTTAGGCTTCTCGACAGGAGAGCTCCAAACTCGGTTCTCTCACACATGTTATGTACAGCAGATTTTCACAGGCCTGCAGTACAGCGTCAAAACTGTGAGTTACTTGAAATGCACAGATGTGATTGTAGGCGGTTTTTATCTTCGCTCCTTTTTGTTTATGTTAAACAGCTGCCAGTCAGAACAGACATAATTCTGCGTTCTTCATCAGATGACTTTCAAAATGAGATACTGCCACAGAGTCGGTATAGAAAATTGTTAACATAGTAGCTGTATATTTCAATTCCTACTTATCTCAGACTTTGATTTTTATGTATATCTGAACTACAAGCCAAATAAATAATTTCTCTAGTCTTACTGCTTTATTTACACAAGAACTGGATGTGGCTGTAGCTTTGATTTATTTTCTTCCGCCTTGGTTTCTATATATACAATAATTTATCCAGGCAAAGTATTCCAGATGCTCCTTTCCCATGCAATAATTGTCTACATAGATACCTCTGGGGGAAGGGAGGGGGGTCTTCAGTATATGAAGGCCAGATGCGGTGTATTCTCTCTTGCCTGAGTTTATCCAGGGTGTCCAACCCTATGGACGTTCCTGGGCAAGCCTTCAGTGGAATGTGCTCCAGATGGCACCATTCCACAAAGTTATCCATCAGTCTCCTGTATCCATTCTTCTATCCACTCCTGACATACCTGACAATGGTGGACCTTGAAAACCTTTCTCTAATGGAAAGGGAAGCTGTTGTAAGGCTTCTACAAGTTCACCAAACTAACCTGTGACCATGACAGAGTCTACTTTATTCAATTATAATTTCAATTTATACGTTTACCCTTGTGACATTCTTTGAGAACAGGAAAACATAATTTCAGCTAATAAAAACTTTCAGGTATCTGTGAAGTTGACATTCATCTAATAGTTATTTAAGCTATGTAATACATTTTATACATTTATTTTTATAATTGTGACACATAAGGGAAAATGTCAGGAAGTTTAAATCCTAGGATTCACGGCCTATGCACTGCTTGAAAAAATATAATCAAGATCTTAAAAGAAAGGGATTTAGGACACACACACACCCCCACCCAAATTAAGGCCATCACAATGAACCACTCCTTGTAGAAGCAAGTGTCATCTTGCTTTTATTTCAGAAACCCTTATCTAAAATAAATGTAAAAACTAAAAAAAAACTGTTAATTTCAAACCTTCATGTGCATAATACAAATGGCCGCATTAAAAAGCTTTCCAACTTATACTTTAATCTTGAAAGTTTTCCCATAGGTTTCAATTCAGGACTCTTCAAAAGTGCCTAAATTAATATATTTAGCCTAGATTAAATGTTGGAATCATTTTTGCCATATTATACACAGCAGCTTCTTTCCCATTTTTCCTGACCAAACTAAAATCTTACATCAAACACATTGACCCCAACATTCCTCCTGTATTTCTGATTAGACAGATCTATCCATCCTTCACTGACAGATGACGTGTCGCGAGAGCACTTTCCCAGAGTGCTCTGCGGCTTTACAGTCCACGTCATTGGTGCGCAGACGCAGAGGCGCTGTAGCGGTGAGCTGAGGTGGACTTCCTCCTTTTTACTGTTTGGAAGGAGCAGCACGCTGAAGCAGCTGGAGCTCCGGAACAACACAAAACCTCTCAAACAACCTCTGAGACGTCATAATGATACGGATAGCCGCCTTCCTCGCGCTGCTGGTGGTCGCCTGCTCAGGTGAGTCCGCACCGGAAGAGTTGTGTCGGCGTTAATAAGCCTATAATGCTAACCAGCTTTAGCTACTAGCTAATTAATTGAATCACTGCTGACAAGCTTGCAGCCAAAGAATGGTGGGATGGTGAGCTTTGTGTTATCTATAAACACCGTGAAGATGATGATGCTCAAAGTTTTAGCTGACCTCAGCTCTGCTCCCTGTACTGACAGGAGAGAGCTGCACGGATCCAGTTATCACTCCATCGGCCTACACCACCTCTGACGCCGTCATCTCCTCAGAGTCCGTCTTCATCGTTGAACTCAGCCTGACCTGCGCCAACGGAGCACAGGTAACTGTCCACCTCCAACATCTTAAGGCAGACAGCACGATGAAGTACCGCTGGAACCCTCACGGTGATTTCTGTCCTTTGCAGAGTGTAACACTATATGCTGATGTCAATGGAAGACAGTTCCCTGTAACCAGAGGGCAGGATGTTGGAAAGTACCAGGTATGGGTTCACATGTTGTTGTTGTTGTTGTTCGGGTTTTTTTTTGTTTTTTTTACTTTTATTTTACTAGGTAAAATGTTTAAGAACCAGTACTCAATTACAAACATGACCTGGCCAGTAGAAATAGGTCCATGACACATGAACATAAACATATAAACATACAGAGGACAAAGTAAAAAATCACTTGCTGCTGCAAAGTGAAAGGAGTTGCAGCCACAAATAGTTATTGGGCATCGTGAGCTTGATGTTTTCACTTAACTTTGTACAATATTCATTATGGGCTACATGAAGAAGAGACGACAGATAAGATTGTGCCTTGCCCAGGATTGAAGATGAAGTGAACCTAACATTTACCCTTGGTTGGGTTCAACACGTTTTGCAGTAATGTTTTACTGGTGGATTTATGCTCCAGCAGCAAATCAGCACCATAGCTACATCGTAACCGCAAAACCCTCTAAAACCCTATGTTGAAATTTGTGGCAGAACCTGATGTTGGGCCAGCGTAGCTCTCTACTACTGCGATTGGCATACGTCAGTTCTTAAGTGAGACCACCCTTGAACCTCTTGAGCTGAAGTGGGACAAAATATCAAAGTGCTTCCTCTTGCTGTACATTGTTACTACACTGGATTCATATATCCATATTTATAGTAAAGCACTTTAATGTTTCATGACTTCTCATTTTGGTAAATTCACAAAAAACAATTATTGTTGGTTCCACATACGTCAAATAATGTCTAGTTGTTTCAGTCAGATACTTGTGCCAGATAACTTTATTAGACAGTAGTTTAACATTTTCATTTACCATTAACCCTTTTTTTAGCAGGCCATAAAAATACTTTTTGTACATATTCAAAGTTTTACTTCTAGATATATATTTTTTAAATTTAAAGTATTAAAAAAATCAGCCATTGTTGAACATTTATTTTCTTCCATTAGGTGTCCTGGAGTCTTCCTCACAAACAGGCGACCTCCGGAACATATCAGGTCAAATTCTTTGATGAGGAGTCCTACAGTGCCTTGCGCAAGGTCAGTGTCTGATGCATGGTTGAGCAGCTTATAGTTTCCTTCACTTAAGCTCCACTTGTTTTGGAATGAGCTGTGCTTTTAGTCAAATAATCTGTTCATGTCATTTGTTCCAGGCCCAGAGAAACAATGAAGATGTAAACGCCATTCAGCCTCTCTTCTCTGTCAACATCGACCACAGGGTGAGTTTCTTGTTGGGACCTCAGATTGAACCCATGAATGGATTCTTAATCATGTTATCTTGAAAATTAAGTCAGTAAATGCTGTTAAATTATATGATGGCTCAAGTATCACTTGACATCTTGGCTTGTGTGAAAAGTGTCAAATGAAGTGATGAACCCAGAGGAGATTATCAGACTGATTATCAGGATTTTTCTGGAGTAAAGTCCCGTCCACACAGGAACTAATTTGCTCGTTGTGCAGCCATACGTCAGTCAGCAGGATCCTGCACTTTCATTGGTAGTGGTTTCAATTGCTCACTTCAAATATGAGAAGAGTTTAACTCGGGGACCCGTCCATTTCATGTTGCCAGCATTCCTTTTTTGCCCGTTGTTGCTTGAAGTTATGTCGTTGACTGTCTATGATCTCTGGTTGCCACATTGCTGTAAATCACTTCCTGTATGGCTGCAGTTTAGGGGTCCAGTGTTTGATTTATAGTTGTAATTTCTGCATTTATTAAATAAACAAACACATGTTAATATTACACTCATTTCCAGTGCCATGTTTGTTTTTTCTCTAAGACTCTGCTGCAGAGCTTTGTGTGATTTGCATTTAAACGTAATCCTTATTTATCTCTTAGTGGCCTTTGTACAGCCCCTCAGGCCATCCGCTCTCAAACAAGCTGTTTAAGAGGGGATGCCAACTTTCTTCTGATTGGCTCATAAACCTGTTTGTTTGTTTGTTTGTTTTTCTTCCATCACTGCAGGGGGCATGGAGTGGCCCATGGGTGTCTACTGAAGTGGTGGCTGCCCTCATTGGTATCCTGGTCTACTACTTGGCCTTCAGCGCGAAGAGCACAATCCAAGCATAAACTGATCCAGAATGGCTTTTTAAATAGCGGATCATTAAAGACTGATTTCTGATGGGGCTCGATCATTGGTCCATCATCCAGCGATGGGACAAACCAACAGGATTTTGCCACTTGATCTGCTTTGGGGGCGAAGAAGCAAAAGAAGCAGTCTTTGTATTTTTTTTTTTATTCAGACTGTGTGCACGTGCTTTCAGTCTTATCAATATAAAGATGAATTTCGGCACAAGAATGACCTCTTAGTATGAGTGGAATTTTTGTAATATTAGTTTCTTTTTTTCCAGAAATGCCAGACCAATAAACCTGGACTTTACAAATAAAGAAATCAAACAGAGCTCCTGCACTATCCTCGGTCCTGCTTAAACAGTGGAACATTCCGATTGTGCTACAAAGGTTAAAGCTTCCATGCAAATGAAATGTCAATAATGAGGCTGCACCGGCTGGCCCGAACAGCTCTAGTGGACATGTGTTCTCCACTTGTTTTACTTGGAGTTTAATGTATTGGTGGTAGTTCAGTGATAATCAGCTCTTCTATAAATTCCTTTTTCTCTAGACAGATGGGAAGGTCTCTCTTTCCACAGCAACGCGTCATCTGTGGTTATGCTTTTATTTGCCAGCCTAGAACTAGCTGCAACTAGTCACCTGAACTTAAGGCACAACCATTTTAAGCACATTAATCTTTCACTTACTAAACCGGTTATAATGAATCCTGTCTATGGGTGGCTGAGACACGTGAAAATGTACCACCTCCTTTGATTTGCAAGCAGCCCCAAAAACAAAAACATGTTTGAATCTGACAGTTATGTTTACTTTACAACATGTACAACGCTACAGGAATTCAAGATGGTTTTGGGGGTAAAAGGAGGCCAAAATAAATCTATCTAAAGAAACATAAACAGGATAACCTGCCCACAATTAGCAAACCAAAATATCTTCGGTAGTAACTTAAAAAAGAAAACATCACGACAGTAGTTGCAGTCACATGTTTGCTTCAGCAAAGGTGAGTGAATTGGCTCTTTAGGTACTGTAGAAGATGATTGTTAAATCAGCATCCAATCGCTTGAAAGTTGCCACACCAATCACAGCCTCACACTCAAACCGAGGGCGCGCCTAAGTGTCGCAACCTTACCCCAAATCTCTCGACGAGCTAAGAATTACTGTTGAGAAATATTTACACCTGCAGTTCCAATAGGAACGTTTTCAGTCCGGTTACATATGTAACTGGTGAAAAATAATTCTCTTATTTCTGTAAACATGTTCAGTTTAGCGTTTGTGGCTGAACTCTCGGTGGACATGACGGCTATTTCTGTCAACATAAGAGAGTCAGAGCTGTCCCACTGGGGTTCCTCTGCAGTGAAGGAGAGGAGTGTGTTAAACAGCAGCACATCAGCAGCTTGAGTCCTGTCACATTTTCTCACAACAGACGCAAAAATGAAAACATGTCGCAGATGTTCTGTGAGCAGGGACTAGCAGCAGCTTGCATTTTTCTTTTTAGGTTCCCATAGTGTATTGCCACCAGCTGAGCACACTGTGGCAGCTCTGTGCTGCTTTTTAAGTCTCTGTTGGAGACTCAAGGCTGACATCAAGCGCCTAGGCAGATTACATGTGATTTAAACTGGTTCTGCTTTACCAGTAGAAGGTCATTTAATATGTTTGATGGGAACTCCACGTCCTCATTGTACATATACTTCACTCCAGTTTATGACATTTAGGTGCTTAGGGGAAAGTCATGCTGATGTGATCTAATTTAAACTTAGCTTATCTATTTCTGTCTATGTCCTAAATACGTTTTTGCATTCCCCGTTCACCCCACAGAAAGACACTTCCACATCTACAAAACCAGCACAACTGCAACCTTTCAGTCCTATAGGGCTAATGTAAACTTCAAGTAAAGTGGTCTGCTCACGTAAATGCTGCACAGTGTCGAGAACACAGGAAGTTTCTCTGTTGACCACTGGCCTTTTGCATTGTTATCACCCATACACACATGTGGTATAAGTGCTTTTGTCTTCTGGCACCTTGACAAGGAGAGAAGAAAGACGTTACGATGTTAATTCAGAATCGACAGGAGCTGGAAGGAGTCCAGATGTTCCCTCACGGAGTCACCTATTGGACTGTGGGAAGTCGAGGATAGCTGGATGGAGGCATATAAATAGAATGGACAAACAAACAGTCATAGGGCAGCGAGTCGATGCTGACATGAACCTCTTCCTTCTCTTTGTTGTGTGATAGAGTTCAAAGTGCATAATTCCATCCCACACATTGGCGGTCATAATTGCTGATGTGGGATGAAATATTTTGAGATAGATGTCAATTCAAATGGAATGCTCCCACAGGAAGCCACAATTTATTCTGTCGATGGCAAATTGTTTTTCTATAGATTTTTTTTTTCTTCCAACTTTGAGAAACGAATTTACAAGGTCGTGTAAACAATTCAGAGTCATATTTCTATTTATATGATTATACAACCCAGGCTTTTAGTCTTGATTTACCAGTGCAAGACATCATTTGTTTTTAAAGCTACCACATACAAAGCCTTTTATCAAAAAATCTTCTTTATTATTTTTATCCGAGACAAAACATTTTGCTGAGAATATCTGTAGAGGAATGTGTGTGCGTGTGTGTGTGCAGAGAGGC
Source organism: Apistogramma diplotaenia (assembly GCA_015052665.1). NCBI lineage: Eukaryota > Metazoa > Chordata > Actinopteri > Cichliformes > Cichlidae > Apistogramma > Apistogramma diplotaenia. The sequence continues at coordinate 3,653 of VOQJ01047897.1, read as the reverse complement.
AGTGAAAAGCTGGTCTGACAGAGGTGTGTAAAACACCGACTCCAGCAGCAGACTCCAATGGGCTTAGCGGGATTCAGCAATGTGGAAACTGGCATTGCACAAATGATTTTCACATGAAGGCAGCCTTTTCTGCCCGTGCCATAAGCACTGTTTTTTTACACTCTATGGCAAAGCAGAATAAGGGCAACAAACTGTGGGGCAAAGGCAATAATCAGAAAGTAGACTGTGTCTTTTTACACTGGCTTCCACGTGCTTCACTACAATAACAGTGATTGTTCTGATTATTTCATGGATTTGTACACACAGTGGGGGGTGGCTGCTACAACCAAAACAACTTGACTGTTTTTGGAGTGACTATAACTCACTGTCACCTTCCTTTGCCTGACAATGCAGTTTACAGTAAAGAAAGAACCATATTTTTGTCTTTCACTCTCTCGTTCCCCATCGTATTAAATTTCCCATCCACATTTCACATCATGTGGTCAGTTTCTGGTATACAGTTTGTTTGTTTTTTGTGTGTGTGTGTGTGTGTGCACCGTTTGTAGCTGGTTCAGAACTGCTAAATACTATAGATTAAATAGGAAAAGACACATCACAGCAAAACATTTCTAAGTGCAAACATCCAGTGGAAGCGTGTTGAATGAGCTCCCGTAAAACGTTTGTAGATGGTGTTTCATCAGGCACCATCCATATGGCTGTTTTTACTATGATGAAAACAATTTGCCGGGTCTCGCTGAGGTGTGCGCGCAACCACACTTACAATAATGAAAACAACGTGGCTGAAAGTGATAAAAAGCTAACCCTGATCCCTCTGGCTCTCCGAGAAAGAACGTCTTTTAAATCAGTAAACACTCACAGACCATGGAGTGAGTGTTTCAGCAGAATCATAATGACTGCCAATAGAATAAAAATGTGTCTATATTTAGCAAAAAAAAAGGCCCTGAAAACAGCTACATTTAACTGCCCCGACCTTTGTAAGTTAAAACAATGAACGCAGATAGATTTTATGTGGAAAAAACCCAAAAAAACATTTTCTCTTAAACTCCCCCAAATAGTTTACCATCTGTTATAACACGAAGAGGATGTAAACAGCTATTTGAAGAGAGAAAAAGACAAATAAAACTCTTTTGTTCAAAGACAAGATAAAGTGTGTCTTGTTTTTCTTGCTTCCTCTCATCATAAAGTATGATGCTCTCTCCTAACGCAGACTCTGGAGTTGGTCGAGGTCAGTTAGACCTCCTGGTGTTTTGGAATGACCCTCAGCCATCATTAGGTCTGCAGAGGGGTCTTGCGTTAAGCAATGCAGGCACATTGCTCAGTATGGTAAAACTTCTGGCTCCAGGTCTGATTTATACTGGCTGTGGTCATGGCTGGGGGTCTCCATCATTCTTCAGAGCCACTGGTTGCACTGCTCGGCTGAATTTAAAGATGCAAGAGGGAAGTTGCCCTGTTTTCCTGCCCTTGTGACAGGCTCCCTGAGGGGTAATTTATTTTTTTTATACCCCATTGCAGCCACACGCCGGGAAGGAAATGCTGCCCTAACTGTAATGAAGAAGTGACCTTGAGTTTAGACATCACCCGTGCTTCTGTATGGAAACCATGAGCATTAGGACATTCAGCAACAATATACACACACAGCAAGATTACAAAAACAGCAGTGACCTACAAGTTAGACCATCTATCATATCCTCTGACAAGGCAGAGATGGTGGTGGCTGTTACAGTGAAAAATAGGAACTGCCTGGTCTTTTATAGGACCTCTCTGGAAACAAAACGGACTCTATGGGATATTCTCTTTGATGATGGGTCTATTTTTAGGGGCCATCCAGTTCTCAGCCAGTTGAAGTGCATTCATTATTTAGCTGTTTTAATGCCCACTAATGGCTGTACAGAAAGCACAACGCACAGCTGAAGAGTGGCTGGCCTCTCCCATTGATCTGAAAGGCTGGCGGAAGTTTGGCCCTTCGAGCAACTCATCCTCTGACCTCTCAACTTCCTGCTTGGGAGAGGAAAAATACATGAACACCCTGAAGGTTTGGGAGAAGTTCATCTATTTCCTGATATAACAAAGTCAGACATGGGACATTGTTGCTGGAGAGTTTCATTTGGCAGACAATCAAAGGGGAGGCTTGTGTCTGGAGATCAAATTTGCAGTGGCGTGCTGAAAACCCAAACACCACGGCCGTGCAGAGGAAAAGGTGAGGCCTCTCCTTCGACCCAGACGAGTACTCTTGAGATACCTTGAAAGCATCCCAGTATTGTCCTGCAGACTCAAACAACGCGGTTCTTACACACACACACACACACACACACACACACACAAAAGATCCACTCAACTGGCTCATTGTAAGTGAACATAATTTAAGAAAAACACCATTATTTTCAGTATCATCTAATCTGAAAATGAGTGAACTGACCAAATACAGTATACACAATGTTACCACATCTCCTGTATGTACAGTAACTTATATCATTCTGCTATTGTAAAAACATAACATTACAATATTTAGTATATCATGCAGCTGAGGGGGCATAATACATTACTCTTTACACAGAATAAAATGCATTATAAAAACTGTACCTGGAAGGCAGAAACAGGAACTGATATACCTGTATACTAAATCATTATATATTAAATATACATATATGTGTGTGTGTATATTTTAATTTACACAATAATAAATAAATAGAGATTAAAGAACACATGGCTCGTGGTGTGATATAACATATCCACTGATCCCTGCTCTGGAGGTATGCTCTGTCTAAGAATAACATGGCTGACATCATTTACAGATTAATCCAGTGAGGGAGGCCCCTCTAAAATGTCTCCTGACATTACAGGCACTTGGTTTGGACTTGGAGTATTTGCACTATTCATGTGAAGTTGTTTCTTAAATAGTAATTGATTCATATCTGTTGAAGTGTGAAAAGATCTTCTGAGAAGACATGAAAAATCAAGCTTTTTAAAATCTTTGGTTTGACATCTCCTTGTTTTTTTTTTTTGTTTGTTTGGTTTTTTTTGTTGTTTTTGTTTACTAAATACTGTACCTCAGACCATTGCAGCTCATAATTAAAATTTGGCTTCTTTTTTTCTTTTCTTTTTTTAAACACAAAATGTAACAATCTCCTATGTGCCTTCCATTTTCAATAAATATACTTTACACTGTTGATCACTGTACATGGAATGCTGATAAATATTTCTCATTTGTTTCCTTCCCATGTCTTCTGCATTGTGTCCTTGTTTCATACTTTCAGAGAACCATGACAGGAAGGTCATTTATGTACCTCGTATGGTATGTTTCTATAAAATACAGTCACATAATTTTGCCCCAGTTGAGTATGGAAAACCAGGTTTATCTGCTTGACTCTGCTGCGTCATCCTCAGGAGTGAATCTTTGTCCATTTTGCTAACAAATCACTATTGTTGGAACCAGGAACTGAATTCCTCCTGAGGCTCAAGCATACGTCTCTAATCCTTTCTTTCTTTTCTGGAATAGCAAAGTTTGATCACATTATTAGATTTCAACTGCAGCCCTCTCCGGACCACTGCTGTAACATCCATGACATCTCCTGTCTTGTTCTCTCATACTGTCTGCATCAGCTTCCTCTTTCCTCCCTTATCCTTCTGCTTGGTCTTCTCCACACCCACATTTT
>VOQJ01047890.1:3884-16216 GCA_015052665.1 Apistogramma diplotaenia | reverse complement strand
TTTTGGAAAAAAACGGACAAGCCTGGTATATCATTTTTTTCTCTTTGATTTTTGTTTTTTAATTCAGCCCTCTTGAGACCATCAGTGTTGGATATATTCTGCATTTTATCATATCTTCTCTCTTCCTATGTGGTTTATTTTCATTAATAGTATATGTGCTCTCTCTGAGCCATGTGGTTTCTTTTGTTCCTTTAGAGATAAAGAGACTGTTTCCTTTTGCAGGAGCTTTGAAGCTCTTTCTTATTGTTTTAGGACAAAAGTTAGGATCAGACTCCTGGCTTTCTCATCAGCATGTAAAGCAGAGGAGCCAGGATGTCTGTAAGAAACCTTTAGTCTTAAAAGTTAACACCTTCTTGTGAACTGTTTTCATTGTATTCTGTATCACGTGAGATGTGACGTCTTTGACGTCATATCAATGCGACCATGTCATGTGACTTTTCAAATAAAACCAGACAGCGCTGTTGGGCCGACGTCGATGACCGTTTCCTGTTTTGAGACGAGGTGCGGGAAATTCGTTTTCTGCTCTGAGTTTCGGGGAGGCTGTTTGTCTTCCCTGCCGGCAGTGGCTGCATCTGGGGTGAAAAACGGTGCGGCTGTTTTGTTAGATGATGCCTACGAATCCATCACTACCATCTGTCAGGTTTACACTCAAACTACAGCCCACATTCACAGCTGTGTCTGCGCACAGATATGCACTTTTATGTGTTGCATATGTATTATTTATGCCACTACTGGAGACTGTAGCGGCACAGTCAAGTATCTCAACTGCAAGTGACATTGAAGTTCTTCATGGAAGAGGTGATTTATTATAATTATTCAGGAGAGGGAATCTGATTAGCAAATAAATTAACCTTTTGAAGCACTTCAGTCAGCTTTTAATGACTAGCTGAAGTTTGCTAATGACATTACTGTGGATGTTGGCTGAAATCAAATCTGGGAGAAGAATATTCATTTGACAGGTTGACAGAAAGATGACTTAAGATGCGACCATTAGCTGAATTTATCGTCTGCTCCGGAGGTTGTTTGCGCTGAACTTTGTTTGATTACCCGGTGAAGTGATGATCAGACTATTAACAAACGACAGCTACAACAATGCACCCTCATCCGCCTTGTGCTTGGTAAAGAATCATAACAGCTAAATGCAATAATTAATGATATAGCATAGAAATAATGAAGCTAACTAAACATGGGGCCTTAATCTTCCCCTGACAGCTTCTCTGTTAACACAGATTAGCTCCATCAGTCACACGAACAAACCGAAAACGTCACTTTTTCCCAACAGCTGAAATGAACATATGAGATTGCAAATTAACTTCAAAAGAAAATATATGGCATTCACATAAACAAATGCATTTGCATTCAGAGAAGTGGGCGCAAATACACGATTAGAAACACACAGAACTGTATACACACAGCAGGACACTCCTCCACAGACACGATGCCACCTTCATCTTTATTGCATCTCTATTCTTCACTCTCTGTTTTTTTCTTTCCTCTCTCACTCTGTGTCCCGCTGTCACTCTCAGTGTGACACTTATCTTTCTGCTCTCGGAGTAATAGCATTATAAGAAAACTGAAGAGAGCGGTTGAGAATAGTGGTTTTTGAGGATGGACTATGTCAGCCAACACAGTTTTAGAAGATTACAGCTGTTTGTCAGCATCTGGCTGGATGTGATAAAAGAGATCAATGTGCGCTTCACTGAATGGTTGTGTGTATAACTCTGTAATTATGCTCCAAAAGTTAACTACTGAGTTTTTATTGGAAGATAGCTCAACTTTGCGATTGGATGCTGCAGATTTCCCTGAAGATATTTTCTGCACTCCAACTGAGCTATTCTGGCTGCTATGAAATGTGAAGTGAAGTGTTGTGCATATATCGTTAAACTGACAGTTAGGAAAAGAAAACTTTCAGACACTGAATACTGCACTCCAAGTCAATGCAGACTTATACATAAACTGAAAGACAAGTTGCACGCTCGACTGAGACTCAACTGCTTACATGCTAAAGAGTTCCTTACTAGTTAGTGAAATATATTACACATACATATTGATTATACATAAAGAATACACTATACCGCATGTAGCCTCTTTTAGGATATTGCTTTAGCTTTTCAGATCAAACATATTGTGTAGCATATGGATGCACTCATTCAGATAAAACTGAAGACAGCTGCTGCCAACTTGGTGGAGCCAGGTATGTAATAACTTAAGAAGCGTGAAGTTGAGGAATGGAGAACTTATAGCCCTTTAAACCCAGCTTATTTTTCTTGGGAGTTGGAGACCAAACCTAGAGTTAAAGGGACAGTTCACCCTAAAATCCAGTTCAAAAATTGTTTCTCTGGCCTGTAGCACCATTTATGCATCTTTAATATTTTAGTGTGAGTTGCCCATTTTCTGAGATATTCACTGTAGAAACATATGCCTTCTCGTGAATATAATGGTACAAAATCACACTCAGCTTATGATGCTTAAAGAGTCAAAACAAAAAACCAAAAATAAAATTGAACAGTTGAGTGATAAACTCTTTCATGGCTAGATTTGTTGCTTCAAGGTGCAAACCACTGCTTACATTAAAGAACAGGAAGGTCAGAAAATCGAATCTCATCTAAAACAAGGAAGGAAGGAAGCTGCACACTTCTCTGGACATATAAAACCAAGATGGTGGGAAGAGAAAGTATAAAGTAAGAGAAACCACTCATGAGCTGAAGAATACCACATCATCTGTCAAACATGGTGGAGGCACTGTTATGGCATGGGCATGTATGTACCACTGTTTATTGATGATGTGACTCCTGATATTGTAGAAGTAGCAGGATGAATTCTGAAGTGTACAAGCCTACACTCTGTGCTCAGATTCAACCAAATGCTGCAAAACTGATGAGACAGAGCAGTGCAAATAGATAACGGCCCAAAGCAAACTGCAAAAGCAACCCATGAGTTTCTCAAGGCAAAGAAATGTGATATTCTCCAATGGCCAAATCAGTTTCCTCAACCCAACAGAGCATGCTTTTCACTTATTAAATACAAAGCTGAAGGCAGAAAGTGAGGCTGGCTGCAGCAAAGGCTTGGCAGGATTTGGTGATGATCGTAGGTTCTAGACTTCAGTCATTCATCAACTGCAAAGCATTAAAATTAGCTACCTGGATACCTCTTTTGATTAGCAGATAGTGTAGAAAAAAAATTATGTTTGTATTATTTTGAATAACTGGGTCATGATTTCTAGAAAGAGACATTGCTGCTGAGTTTTTGACCAGCACAAGCCAAATGCCATCAGGTTCAATTACACTGAAGAGAAGACATCTCTACAGCCAATATCTACAAAACTTGGCAAGTTACACCAAAACAATCCACAGCAGATCAATAAAGAGCACTACAGACCAGATGAAAAATATGGTAATTTGATTGTGGGGTGAATTGTCCCTTTAAAAGGGCACAAACTATTGACTGTGTATTCATCAGATCACCAGAAACACGATCCCAAATTAGACTTTTTCTGTCTTTTTGCCAATTCAGTGACAAAACTGATTTCATGCAGCCTTACGCCACACTGTAGCATCAGAACAAGGAGAAGCTGAATTAAGTCATACCGATTGGCATATACGATATAGAAAAATATTATTCTGTGTGTATTTTACATTTTATCGATTTCCTTGTGTGTATTTTTGCCTGTTGTACTGTAGTTTACTTTTCAGCTGCGAGGGAAACTCCAGCAGTGCAGTCAAATAAACATACACTCTCTTGGAGGGGTTGATTTGTACAATGTCGTGCTGTGGAGCTAAAGTAATTATAGGAAGCGGATGGACTGGCCATCAGTCAGGTTGCAGTGAGTTCACATCGTCCCTCCCCTGTATTGTCTTTGTGTAACAGATATTTCTTGGTTGGCTTCTTTATGATTAGTTTCTAGTTTTAGTTTTGTTTCCATTTGCAGTGTAGTTTCTGTTCATTAAAGTTCGTATTGATTCTTTGAGTTTCAGTTCATCCTGCCTCCCTTGTGTCCCCTTGTTCTTTGATAGCTGTTGTCTTCTGTGTCTTCTTCCTGGTTGTACTTCCCTCGTCTTGTCATCCTGTGTTTAATTTTCTGTTTCCTCCTTCCTCCCTTGTTAGTTCTTGTGTATTTATTGTTGTGTTGCACTGTGTGGTCTGCTTGTTTGTGTCCTGTTGTGTGTTCCCTGTATTTCTTGTGCCTTAGTTATTGTTTATTTTTTGTTACTCTTGAAATTTAATCAACCGTAATAAATGTCTCTGTTTGTTTTTCACTCTTCAAAATATGACTGATATTGTTTTAAAATAATACAGCAATCATAAAACAATTGTATTTAATAATAAATAATAAATACAATACTAAAAAAAACAAGCAGAAAAAAGTAAATAAAGTTTAGCCTGAAGATTGGATTGTGCTCAAAGACTCGCATCTTCTCCCACCATCCCACCATCTTGTTTTAGAGCTTTTCACAGAGTAGGCTGAAGGCCCTGAAATACCCCTGAAACACACATTTGGACAAGCTATTGGAACAATATGGAGTATGGCTATGGCAGTGTGTGCACAGAGCTGAGGCTTTCAAACCAAGCAAAAAGTTTCCTCTTCACTTTAATTACGGCAGATCTTGTTTTCAAATTTTAGGGGGCTTTAGCAAGACTAGAGACACGACCCTAGGGGTGGAAATGCCCGTCAGTCCAAACACTTTGTCCACACTGAAATATCTCATGAAGTACTAGATGGAAATGTATTTCTCAGAGAAAGTATTTTTTGCTGGCAGTCCTCTAACTTTTCCTCTGGTGCCACCATGAGGTTGACATTTGTGGCTCAAACACTGTTGCATCGATTGTCCTGACATTTGATTCACACATTTAAATCCCCCAAAGCATGAATTGTATAACTTCGGTGACTCCGAGACTTCATTTATGTAAAATTCATTTCAGTAAAAGATCATCAGATCAAAAGTTTAATTTCCCTTGTACTTCACAGTGACTTAGGGATCGACATCAAGTTTATGTATACTATAGAGTGGTTAGGATGCTGATAATGCCATTCAGCTCTAATCAAGGCTGCTTCTTAGCCTCAGAAGTGTGGCGCTGCTCTCACTTTCGGGGCAGCTGCCATTTTCATGAACTTTCATGACTCCTTGCCGCTGCATTCAGAATAGACAGCAAGGGAACAATGCATGAGCATCTCCACTTTCTGGATCAATTACATATGCTAGCAAAGAGTGCTGCAGATATAAAATAAATTCCCACCATTCATGGAAAAGTGCCGAAGTGTCAGCATTGCTTTTGGATACAGTGTCCAGCTTGGTGTCGCGTATTTGTTAAATCTGGTCATAGTGAATATTCCTCGGGCTGAGATTTGGGAGGTTTATCTATGATGACAACGTGGCTTTATGAGCACTGAGCAGCACCCGTCCTTTCGCACATGCACTACCCAAAGGTCAAGTGTGTGATGGAGCCTGTCAGACGAATGCTGTGCCTGGGCATGTCGGGATAAAAGAACAATCAGGCAGGGCTCGTTAAAAGAAGAAGCAAACGTATAGTGAGGTCATCCCTTTCCTTTTATGATCACAAATTGTTCTTATGTGTTCTTTATGTGCAACACGATATTCATATTCCTGGATGTTTAGTACCCTTTGTACACTTTGGCTGTGTTCATCTGAAGTGGGGAGTAAACAACAGTGAGGATTTCAGGCTGTTAATGCTGTGATAGCTGAACAGCTGGCAGCAGCTAGATAGTGAGAAACTGGGGAATCCCAAATTTACATGTAAAGACCCAGTCTATTCACAGTGACATCAGTTGTGGGCTGCAGCCTTATTGATTAGCCTGTTGAACCTTGAAATGTTTTTTCTGATGGCTGCAAACAATTTTAAGACCTTTGATGTTCTATAACATTAATAAATGACCTTTAAACAGAACACCTACACTGTACTTCCTGACATTATATAAAATGTGCATGTAGACTAAACCTTTGTTTAATTTTCTTTCCACATAAATTTTTTTACTCTGACCTTTAAACACCACCGAGGCTGCAGCTGAAGGAATTCAAATTAAAGCTGCCTTTTAAACATTAATTTAATTAAAGACTTTATTATAATCCGTCAGATTCTCCAGTGTCTTAGTGATAGAGCTTTGATAAGTCTGGTAACTCGCAGTTGCCATTTGTGCTATTTTAAGTACGCTACACGTTTACTAAAGAATAATTTAGTTGATATTTTACTGACTAAAATACACACCTTTAATACTATACTGCACTACAGTGCTTTTCCTCTCAAACACACTCACTCTGCTGATTTAATCTAGTAATTTATATTATTGTTTGTTTTGCATTCCGTACCTGTGTAAGTGGTAGGGTCCAAGGAGGTGAGGCTGGGAGTTAAGTATTGGGATTAATCCGAAGGGGAGAGAGGTGGTGGTTTTATTTTAGTTCCTTTGGCCATATTCTCTAGGTTATTACCTCTTTTTTGTTTCTTTCTTTCTTTAAGATTTTTATTCATAAATACCAACTTTTTGGCACATATTTCTGCCTAGCATCTGCTTCCATCCATTAAGAGCTGCCCTTTGTTTGGGGTCTCAACACTACAACAAGTATCTGAAGCTGCAAAGGCTCTAACAATGAGAGCTGTAGATGTAGCAGGGGAAGACGAGTCTCCAGCTGAGTGAACTAAGAGGCTGGCCAGTTCAGTCTCTCAGGAGTCAGTAAAACAAGTGGAGGAGGAGGATAAAGGGATGAGGCGATAAAAGAACAGGAGCACACATCAGAGTGTGCGGTGTCCATGAAATCTGCCTCCGGTTCGTTAAAGGGAAACAAAGTTCATGGGTTTGAAACGTGTAAGCAGCCAATGTGTCCACCAGCCTCCATCTGTTCTTTCTTTGTGAACTCCTCTGGAAAAAGGTGCATCAACTAAATGACTAAATTACTCCTTTACGCCATCTGCTCAGTACTCCAGCACCTTTCCCTCACTGTATTTCTCCTCCTCTCTAACCCTCCAGCTCTTCACATCTCTTGTCCTTTCTGCCTCTCTTCCTTCCCTCAAGTAAAGTTTTTTTTTAAATGCAGGTTTTGACGCCACAGGCTGTGGCCACTGTCTGAAACGGGTCCTGCTTGCTTAATGCCAGCCTGGGGGAACTAGCTGTCCCTGCTCAGTGTGGCCTGAGCCCATGGCAGAGAGGGCACAAGCCACTTGCACAACTGCCAGTACCACTTCCCACTTGGTGGGATATTACTGAGAAAGAAGAAGAGAGAGGGAGTGTTTTCTATCCGCGCCACCCTCTCTGAACTTCCAGCACCAGCCTTAGGCAAAGACTGTTCCTATCCCAAGGGCTTGAATGCAAGACCAGCCTTCACCACACGTGCAGACACTCATTCTTTCCACGCGCCCTCCTTTCCTTGCCCTTTCCCCTTCCTCTTTGTAAACCTCCCATCAGAGCCTGAGCCAGCATCATATGCACATGCAGCACAAGGACTGCGCATGTTTCTGCGAAGTCTTGAAAGTGGTGTAAAAATCGGACTATTTTTGGCTCAACAATTTGAGCAATCAAGCTTATGATAAATTCAGTCACACATACAGTAGGTTAGGATGCTGTTTTCACACTTGGGTCAGGTCATCAGCAAACATTATGGAGTGTTTTATATCTCATTTTGGCCTGGCTTTTTTCCATCTCCCTGGTTTATTCTTTGATTATTGTTTGATTGTTTCATCGCACACACACATACGCACACACACACGTGCGACACATTAAAAAGTATGTTCAGGTAGATTGATACCTAATGAGACTACAAAATCTTTTGTTTTGTGCATCAGGACTCACATCTACAGTATAGGATTAAAGAAGGATGTTGTTTGTCTGTGGGCTCTAGTTGTTTGTATTTGATAAAAATGAAATTGTCCTGTGAGTGAGGGGACATTTTTATATGTTCGGGGGGCAAGTTTGGTCATCGTACTGCACCAGCCACTACTAAAGACCAAAAGAAGGAAGAATATTTCCCCAAAAAAAGTCACTGAAACAGCTACACAACAGCAGAAAAGCTTTCAAGGATCACCTGTCCAATAGTGTATGCTAACATCCCAATTTTTTCTAATTTATCATGTCTTTCCGCTCTACTTCTCCAACTCTCAACTTCAGCTCCAGTTTTGTGTGTTGTGAAAAGTATTAAGAGTGTATTTTTGCTTAGTAACCAAAGAGTAAAACCCTTTTTTTCACTTTATCAACTTAGGATGACTGCAATAAGAGGAAAATGTCCAACGTCCTTTAAGGAATTATGATAAATTTCTTTTAATACATGGCTGGCAGCCATTTTTAAATTTTCCTCTGGTTTGGTAATTCAGTTATATATGCTCCATGGACAAATTAAAGCATCCACAAAGCTTGGCAGGGAGAACAAAGAAGCCTCCTGGGACACGACAGAGTAAGCAGACACATTTTCCTTATCATATGATACTTTCAACGTGACAGTCACAGAACAGAAGTCAACACGACACGGTAGAGCGCACCTGCTTGATTCTGGAGTTGAATCAATGTAGGGTGAAAACAAGGTGGCTAAAAGAAGCAGCAGCGAAGAGAAAAAGCTGTGTGAGTGTGCAGCAGTGATGAGTGTAAGGCAGGTCAGCTGGTTGGTGTACATGAAGCTGCAGCTGATATTTTACGCTGTCTGAACTAATGTCCTGTGTGATAATCTGGTGTATTAACTTAAAAAAACTTACTATAGAGAAGAAAAAAAAAACTTGCCCTATCATTGGTTGGTTTTTGCCATCAGACATGTAATTTAAAGGCTGGTGAAGCATGAAGGTGGTGCTTCTTACAGCCTCAGCATTGTTCTGAAGTCATGTTGCAGTGACTCAGAGTCAGCGGATACACTTTGGAGTCTCACTCCCCAAGACCACTGACAAAGTTTAAATCGTAAGAGTTACTGTTGATGCATCCACACATCAGCAGCATCACTGAAGTAGCTACCAAATCCTCCCAGGAATATTTTAAATATCAATTTTTTTGGCATCAGGAGACCAGATTGTCCTTTCTTTATGTAAAAGCCTTTCATCTGGATCATAATGTAGTCTATTATTAAATATCACAAACATTTGATCATATTAGTTTTAATTTTAAGAAAAAAATCGTACATATTGATTAAAACACTTAGAGCTTTACTTGATGGCCTTGGTGTGATTCTCACATCAGGAACGTCAGTCTCACGACTCTAAGTTCAAACTGAGCATCAGAACGGGGAGAACGGTGATTGAAAGTGGCATGGTTGTTGATGCCAGACGGGCTGCTCTGAGTAATTCGGGAACTGCTGATTTGTTGGGATTTTCCAAAACAACCATGTATAGAGTTTACAGAGAATGGTTCAATAAAGAGTGGAGTGAGTGGATGTTCTAAATACCTTGTTGTTGTCAGAAGTCAGAGGAGAATGTCCAGACTACTTCGAGCTGATAGGAAGGCAACAGTAACTCAGTCAACCACTCTTTACAAATAAGGTATGCAGAAGAGCATCACTGAGCACACATTGGGCCTTGATGCACACCAGGTGCCACTCCAGTCAGCAAAGAACAGGAAACTGAGACTGGATTGGAAAAATGCTGCATTCAAATGACCTCCACAGTCACAGGATCTCAGTCCAGAAGAGCACCTCTGGGGTGTGGTCAAAGAGGAAATGTGGATGAGCAGCAACTGTATGATGCTATCATGTCAATATGGAACAAAATCTGTGATGCTGACGGTGCGTGACTGGCCTCGGTCTTTCATACATATTATACATACATATGATATAAGTTATTTGCTTGAAAACACTAATGCAGTGATGGACAGTGTTCAGGAAAGTGTGAGAAAGTTGTGCGATTCAGGTGAGAAGTGCATCAACACAATAACAAATGTCTTTAGTAGTGAAGTGTGAGCAGGAACAGTAGCAGTGTGTGCAAAAAAACAATGAGAGGGGCTAATGTGCGTGTGGAAATGCACTACTGATTTGACAGCTGCTTTAAGAGTAGTCACAATGACTTTTCTCATGTGAGAATTGCACCAAAGCAATTGAGGTAAAACTGTAATGAACCTTAAGAAATACAGTCCTTAATGTTTTTTAAAAATTCTGTTTTCGGCTGCTGCACCTTCAAATATGCGAGAAAAACAGCTATTGTATTTCCATATCCATTTTCTATTCTTCTAAAATTAAGTTTAGTTTCTGAGAAAATTATATGTGAGTTGAAAGAGAAATGCAGATCTGAACCACTGTGGGATCCTTAAATTTCCATAGCTTCCATTGATCCAAGATAAGTGATCTTCCCAAGTGAAGTCTCAGTTTTTTCAAGTCTTTGTTGAATTGAATCAGAAAAGAACTACAAGGGGGATGTGCCAATAAAAACGGGAAAAACCGAGGGATGGAAATAGAAACGATATTGAGAAAGAAATTAGAGGCAAGTGCGGGGAGTGGAGAGGAGGAGGGAGGCGGCAGGAAGAGAAATGAAGCATTTAGTTGGAGGTGTAGTCCAAGAGAATGGTCACAGTCAGCAGCTGTGAGAAATCCACATGCAAGGAAGCAGTGAAGGAGAAACCTACTGAAATGCAGCTTACACGTCTTTTTATTTCAGCCGACTTTTGCACGCAGGCACAAATTTTCTAATATTGTAAAAATGCATAAAGCATTTCTTTATGAGCTGACAGCAAAATATTTGTATACTCGTAGCTCTCACATCGGGAACGTCATTCTCGCAACTCTTAATGCGGTTCTCAAAACAGGCTCACCCGTGCAAAAGACTCTAAAATATTCAAAACCTTTTTTCAAATATGTCAAAATATGCAAAGTCAGTCATTCACTTCAACTCTGTGACCAGTGATTAAAAGCCTTTATTGCTGAAACTGAGAAAAGGAAAAATTAAAAAACTATCTCCTTTTGTTTGGCTGCTCTCCCCAGTCTCACCCAGTCCCCACCATCCTCCTCTGTCACATGTCCTCCTTCACTACATCCATAAATCTGTGGGCTTCCTCTTTTCCTCCTGCCTGGCAGCTCCACCTTCAACATCCTTTGTTCAATACATCCATTCAATACATGTACAAGTACAGCACAACAAAGTCACACAACATAGAGGTATATATATAGTATGTTTGTGTATTATTTGCCGTGCGTGATATGCACGTGTGGTACATGTGCAAGTCCTGTTTGTTTTACTTCAACTTCTTCTGAGAGCATGTGTTTATATTTGCTTTCAGTGGACTTGCTCTTTCGTACATCTTTGAAAAAAGTTCGAACTGATTTGACTGAAAACGTGGATGCGGTGCCGGACAGCACACGGGGAAGCGAGAGATCGGACTCGTGTGCAAACTGTTTTGATGAGCTGTGAGATTGAGATGAGAAATGCATCAACACAACAGCCAAATGTCTTTAGCAGTGAAGTATGTGCAGAAACAGCAGCAGTGTGTGTGCGCACACAGTGAGGAAGGCTTGAGAGCTGCGTCGAGGAAAGCTGTATTACATAAAATAATGTTTAAGTGATTTTTAATTATTCATTTTCTCCTCTTTCCTCTAAAATATGGGAAGTTTCACATATCACATTAACTTTCCTCCATTTTATTTTTCTTCTTGCATTTAATTTTTTTTTTTTTAATATTACTTATGGAGGGAGGGGAGTTGCACATACTATGATGACACCACATGTTTATGAAGCACCGTCTCACAATCATTGCAGTGTTTATTCGTGCGTTTATTTGATTCAGCGTTAGCTACCACGACATTGGCTACTTGCCTGCCTTCCAGAGATAATGTTAACATCATTCTATAACATCATGCTAATAATAACACATTCAGGAGGACACATTTCATCTACCTCACATCCTCGTGTGTCATAAAAAGGCAACTTTTCATGCATAAAAATGCTGTTTTTGAGTTATCTCATATAACTATGCTGTTATGAAACTAAAAAAAAATGCAAAGTTGGTATAAAAAAAAAAGACAAGCAAGAGGCCATTCGAAGGTTTTCCCTCTTGCAGCACACAGATGTGTTGGTGCTGAAAGGAAAATCTTTTCTTTCTCCAATTCACACCCACTCGCCGCCACTGCCACCCACTCCTCCTCCTCTTCCTCTCCCATCTCATTTCTACAGGCAGAGGGAACTGAGGCAGGACATCAGACTCAGCTCCCATTTCTACTTCACTCCATTGCACTAGTGCAATTAACTCCACTTGTGGGAATAAGAGTGGAGAGCTGCAGACATTTCTGATTAATCCAATCAAACAGGTCTATGGTGTGTGAGTGTGCACATCTCCTCTGTCCAGCGTGCTGCGGAGCAATGGAAGTTTTCAAGATAGATCTCACTAGTGAGCTAAAAAAAAAAAAGGGGGGGGGGGTGCTGAACAA